>JAQFXU010000120.1:0-88630 GCA_034693705.1 Spatulosminthurus flaviceps | reverse complement strand
ATATTTTATCATAATTGTATAAATCAAGTTTTTCTAAAATATGATGTTTTGGATGGAAATTTAGCACAATTTTACCACTTAATTGCTCAAAAACCACTACCCGTACAGAAATATGGTAGGTACCGTTGAAAAGCTCTCGTCAAGATCTTTCGAATAATATCCACTACATGAAAATCCGAGGCAATCATCATAGTGCACACTGGTTGAACTCCTAACTTTAGGATTTAGAATAATTTAAGTTCTCTGGTTTATATGTAGTTACTGATTTGGCTACTTGTTTGTTTCCACATTAAAATTTATTAAAACATTAGTATGAAAAAAGCTATTGTTAGTGCAATGCTGAAGAAAATTATGAAGCACATGCAAAATGCATAATATCATAAAAATTTGTAAAGCTGCTAGTGGTTATAGTAAAACATAATAACAAAATGGGAGTTGCAAACCGGACTTATTTTTATACCCGGATTTCCAATGTATTGACCCTGTCAAATTTTGACCAAATATGTTAGTATAAATGTATACAGCAGAAAAAATAACGTTCACTAAAATGAAAGCCCATATTTTTAGCTTTACAAAGAGTCCTATATCGTCCATATAGCTTGGTAAATACGGAAGATACAGCTGTTTGAATTTATCAAAACTTCGAGCCTTCCCCTTATGGGGTTGGGGACAAACGGGGACGTGGGGATTTTTGATAAATTCAAAGAGCTGTATCTTCCATGTTTAAGGAGCCATCGGGATGATGCAATACAATTTCAAAAGCTCAAAACATGGGCTTTAAAAATCGTTATTGTTCAACATTGCACGATTGGCCAAAAAAAAGTTGTAGGGTAAAAATGAGGTCGGGAATCGGCGAAATTTAACCCTTTCGCACCAAATTGCGGCGAAACCAAGGCCCACGCAGAAATGTGGCGGTAACCATTTAAAAGAGCTCAAAAAGACCTTTTCAAAGAGTCCTTGCTCATTAAAATCCGAGTGGTGCATGAAAAAAGGGCGCATTGTGAGCCGGAACCCGGAGAAAGTGACTTCAGTTGTTCGTACTCCAAGGATATTTTATTCCATTTAGAAAGTATGTATGTAGCTATATATGCCAGAGCCCTGGAGAAAATCCTTACGCAGGCCGACAGTTGACTGCAGTATGCCGCAGTACCTAGCATATATCAAATCAAGTATTCTACATCTTCTACGTGCTTTCTTCTTTGCTCCATACATACTCCTCCGACTTTTAACTCACTCAGGCACATAATCCATAAACTCCAGATTTCTCATGTCTCTAACGCTTTTACTTACGACAAGTTTCATTTTAAATTCTACACACTGAGCTACATGTGTTCCTTTTTGTCCTTTATAGAATTTTCTGGTTAATCCCCCTAGGATTATGCACGTATGTTTGAACAGGTGACAACAGATCTGACAATTATTGTAATTGAATTCATATCTATAGGATAGAACTGTAAAAGGAAGTTGCACCTGTACCTCCGGGGTAAACAAGTGTGAGTGAGCATGTTAAAATGTCACTGCTAATGAAATAGATGGGAAATGCTAGCCCGCACTTTGCCCTTGTCTCCTACGGGTCTCTCTCTCTCTCTCTACCTCCAACTAATAATTTATTGCTCGGATGGTAGGAAAACCGCTTACCGAATGCTAAGGAGACACTTGGTCACATATGATTAATTTATCGCTGTTGCATTTATACATTGAGCTTATCAATTATTATGAGTTCGCTAATGCAGCTCTGCGCTAATTTATAGGGAAGCACACGCTGGGTTTTCGTATATAGGTATCATATGCAATTATGTGATTAACTTCTTTATGAATTAGACTATAGCAAGATTAGTGCTTTCTCCTCCTTTTGAGATGTATGGACATGACAATGCAAAAGATATTTGGGTTTACACTCCCTTTGTTATATGCAAATGTACATATAGATATGTTATCAATTGTTTAATGTATATCTTCAAATTGCATCATATATAGTCCTAGTAATAAAAAAGTACCTGAAAATGTGTGCCAAACCTAAGCCATGTAAAAGGAACTGACTCGTAAGTTAGTGAAACACTAAACTTTTAGGACAAATTCACCTAAGCCATATCCGGAGTTTCCAGACAACGTAGTTGGTTTCCATGGTTGAAGGAAATTGTATTGTAAGTATGCGTGTGTATGTAGATACATACACATATATTGTGCATACAGATATAATGTATAATATATTATGGAAGGAAAGATTTATTGTAGGCCAGGTAGGTAGAGAGGTAAGTAAGTATATAGGTAGACAAGACGAGTCGACGTTATTAAAAAACTTATTGTACTACTCTTCTGTTCCTAGAGCTTTCTACACATAGTCAATAACATTTTCCTCTGGTTTTTCATGCATACATAAATACGTGTAAGGAAAAAGTTTTAACTTTCCTACTACTAAGGAGCCGATTCTTGGTGTATAAGGCACAGCAATGACAACAGTTTCATACTATTTTCATACTATTTTCCCGGGTGTAGTGTACAGGGTATGTTTGAAAATGGTCTGTGTAGTTCACACTATGGATATAACATTTCAACAGGATCTTTGTTTTGTAAGACATATACATGCATTAACATGGTGTGTGTATGTTTCCTAATGGAAAAATATTGATCCCTAAAATTTGTTGAGGTGGAATTTTCCTAATACCCTGGGAAGATTTCCCTTGAATGGCGACTGTGCACTTGGTGGTTACGATTGATTCCCTCATTTCTCTCAGGAAGTTTCCGTCTTTATGTACTCATGTTCCATAATTGATGGCACACATAGTAGTAGCCACAGTTTACATAACAAACGTTTATTATTTATATATGGAAATATTTGACTTGAAATTGACATGGGAAATCGACGCTGGAACTTCAAGCATAGCATACGGACCATGGACCACCAGTTATATATAATTTGCAATGCCATGCACGAATAAACCTCCTCACTTGAATGTTTATGGTTAGTATTTTAATTAGCACTTAATGTCGTGCAAATCTGGCCGAGACACATGCAACCACCATCTTTTCACACGTAAAACATACTGAGGGCTTTCTACCACTATACAATCATTGCATTCAGAGAGCATTATTAATTATTACTTGAAAGAATAGTCATTTGAATCCTAATGTTATTCATGAGAGGGTTTTGTTAGGACAGAATGGTCCCCACAAATACTTACATACATAGGACAGAAGAATGCAAGACACGAACACGAACGAATAAGTAATTTTAAAAGTGTTACGGAAATATGCGTCGTGTATTCTAGCAATAATAGTAATAATAATAATGGTGATAGAGTTGCTCAGAAAGGAAACACTTTACACCAAATTACTTTCTCCGGACACAAGGTCGATTGAGGAACCTGTACTTTATAACTTCAATTGACGTACTTAAATACCGGGAACACATGACTTTGCACTGGTAAGGGAAAAAGCGCTACATTTTATATTTTATATCTATCAATTATGTACACTTCCATCATAAAAAAGTAAACTGATGTAAAAAAGACCATGCACAGTCCCAACCATGCAACTCCATGGACACGTACATGTTCAAAAATGCTACGTTATACAAAACTGTCTTTTTTACATTATTTCTTTACGTCATGTTACTTACACAATCCGTCTTAACTTTTCGCAACCGCAATCCTTCAAAACAAAATTGACCATATGTATGTTGAATGTAGCACTAAAAATCCCACCCTGATGGCGAATGGCATAGATGTTAATTCCTCCAGATTGCTATCAGTAAATACCTTCTCATCCACATAGAGAGTAAACGATTTATAACTCTGCCAACTTATTCTAAGAGAAATAATCTGCTAAAAGATGTAAGAAACGAAGTGCCGAAAGATATTTGACACATGGAACTTCGCCAATCCTCATGCACACAACCTCACAATCTACGCACCGAACATATAATATTTGATACAAAGGGGAAACGTCAACTCAGAGACCGGAAAAGATAAAGCACCCTTGGCACCATCATCTGCCCGCACACTGGATCAAATTAGACTAAAAAAATAACTCCACTCCATGGAAACTCGTGTCAATTCAAGCATAAAGTAACACTTGTACTTATCCGCCATGACTGCCAGTAAAATTTCACCATCATATGGCAATCAACTCCCTAATGGTAATATCCTCACACACCCCATGGTCGACTGTTTTGACACACATGGAAAAACCGCAATGAAATATATTCCCAATTATTTTTCTACCTAATAAACTGGATCATTTTTTCGCCTCTTTAATCACCTGACATGAGGCCGTCCCAATACCGGCAGCAGAATTATCAAAGTTGGTCTTCCCAGAATTTAAACAACAATCAATAACACAATCAAAATATACATTCAACACGTATTTAAAACTTACATCATCTGTTAAAAGATGGCCAAGGACGGGTAAAAAAGTGTATCCAAATTTGGCTGTCAAGCACGGTATAGGTCAATCTTACAAAAATCTCCACAAAATCTTTTAAATCTTCAACATTCTTCTTCCCCGACTTTCTCCAAATCGTATACTCTCAATAAACTCCAAGTCTTAGTTCACAGTTTGACACTCAAGTTTCTATAGTATCCATAAATATTGACAAAAAGATTGTCATAAAAAACACATGACAAATCTACAGATACGGATAGTGTCGGATAGTATTTTGTCCCACTGACAAACAACAACAACAAGGGGTCGCAGCAGTCAGCAGTCAGCATTTAAGGAAGAATCACCACAGAATACGAATCTGAAATTCAAATCAAACGGAAGATTAACACAAGAATAAGAGTTGCATATATGGGCATACATAAATTTGTTACATAATTAAAAACGCTTACAGTGAGTAAACGAAACTACCGGAATGTCAAAACAGCAGGCTCCCAGAAATTCTTCACTATACATTCGTTAAAAAAAGCACTCCACTTTCGAAAAAGCTTGTATACAAGATATCCGTTCTGATCAAAGTAATTTCGGCTTTACCAGAAGTATTACCACGATCCCGGTTAAAATTTATTATGCACAAAACTACATTTAAAAATCCGGTACTCACGCTGTCACGCTATAATGAAACCGTGAATATTTTAGTAAAGGAAGTTGAAAGATATTGAACCGAGACGAATTAGTTACTTATATAGGGCATTTATGTGTAAATTCAAACTGTAAAAATTGTAAATCCTCCTTCCTCCTCTCTCCTCATCAGGCTCTCAAAAGACTAAAAGGTCAGGGAGTCAGAAGCCAGCCAGTGCCAGAGAAGTCAAAGAGATTAGACGAAGATGAAGTAAGATTTTTGGATACTTCCTCCGCTCACTCCTACTGCATTGCATAAATATGCTCACCTTATTCAGAATTCCACTCCTTTCGTTATAAGCTTTTTAAATCCCCAAATGTCACACACGTGCACTGAAGTTTGCCTACACACCGTACAAGCACATTGGCAACATTGTCACAATACAGGTCACACTGTCAAGTACTGCAATACCCCTGCTCCTTAAACCACTTTTCCATAGCATCTACAGGAATATTTGATTCCAATGGAATGCATGCAGTTTATTTAAATTCAAAATTACTTATGAGAGAAGATCATGCATAACCGCAACAGCTTTATTACACAACATTTTAACAGAGCTTGACAAACTTAAAAGGAAAGTGGGGGCAGTATTTGTGGACTTGAAGAAAGCTTTCGACTCGATTGGGACATTTTTTCTTTTGCAAAAATTAAAAAAATGAATATCGATCCAATTATTTAAAAATATTTATATGCTTACTTCGCAAACAGAAATACTCAGTTCTTTACTAAAATTAAAATAGGCAATTTCTTTTCCACCAAATTTGACCTTAATAGAGGTGCCCCCAGTGTAGCATACTATTAGATATTAGAAGAACATTTCTGATTCCAATCGGAAAGAAGTTAATTCGTGGATATCCATGCAAGAACGTAACCCTATTTTATGAAGAAATCCGCTACCCCTGACAGAGGTTAAAGTGATTGATATCCTTCAAATATGCACTTTCGATTGGTAACAGTCCCATCTTATTCCATTCAAGAGTTATGGTTGGAAAACCTCCTGGCCCCCTCAATTTCTGACGAAATTTCAAAATTATTTAAAATCGTCCAAGTCCTCGTGTCCAAAAGTAAGAAATGGGTTTCTAGATTTTTTTTCATGCACGTTCGATTGGTACTAGTATAATCTTATTCTATTGAGCCATTCAAGAGTTATGATAAGGAAACCAGTTGGTGCTAACAAATTCCAATATTTTAATATTAACTCAATATTAAATGTTTACATCTTCGGTAAACCACTCTGCACATGAAATATATAAATGGGTGTTGAAAACTAATGGGTACCCAGGTAGTGTCTGTCAAATCCATTGTCAAAATAATATAAATAATATTAATATTATAATTATTTTTGTTGGTTACAATTACTGATTACTTAATCATCTGTACCTTTAGCGTGCGGTAGGAGGCCTGCTTTGCCTTGACGATCATACAATGTCTCAGCTCAATGGTCTGGCGGGTAAATACGAGGAGCTGCCAACTCAGTGAACTCGATCTGAAAAACTGGTGATGTATCGTGTGTATCGCAAGTAGAGAAGTTTATGTTTATTCATTTTAAGCTGGCAATTCATTGCGGCATCTGCATTGTGTAGGCAGCATATACTTACTTAGTAATTTATTGAACGAAAGTTTTACCAGGTTCCTTTTTTATGGAAAAATATTAAATTTAATATTATTTATTATAATGAAGGTTTAAAGAATCTTGTGCTAATAATTGTATGTGTAGTGTGATTCAACGGAAGCAATATTACAAAGTGTTGTTAAGTTATTCATGTTGTTTAGATTTATAAAGTATTGTAATTTATTGTTAATAGATTCATATAGATATACTATATGCTTATTTAATGAAATATAAAAGTCTGACAAAATGAATTTTCGCTCGGAAGGAAGTCGACTAAGTTTTGATAAGCAAGAATTCGATGGAGATGAGTTTTCCGTGGATGAATGGGTTCAGAGGAAACGATACACAACTCCTTTGGATGTTCTCAGGGATGATTTAGGAACACATTTGAAGTTCTTGAGGTCATCTGTCATCGAGTTAATTAATCAGGATTATGGACAATTTGTTAATTTATCATCGAATTTGGTGGGGTTGGACGGAAAGATCCAGAATATTCAGGGACCGCTGAGCAAAGCAAGGGGGGATTTACAGGTAATTGCTGAGGATTTGATTACGCTTTCCATATTTTTGAGTGATTTGGAAAATAACGTAGTATTAACGTTATATGAAACTTGCAGAGGTTATTGGACGCCCTTGACTCTACTTTAAATGCGTTGGAGGAACAGCTGGATCATCGACGGAAATTGAGGGCACTGAGATTTGAAATTAAATGTCTTCGACTTGTCAACTCCTCGTTGGAAGCGTCAACTAAATATATTAAAAGCATTCCGTCACATATTCAGTCAGAAAAGGATTTCTCGGCCCTATGCTTAGCCTGTGATGAAATTGGAGCCACAAAGTTTTTACTTGACAGATGTTCGGATTCGCAGGTTCTCACGGAGTCGAAAAATGTGAGACTTTTTATTAAATAACATGCGTGGATTAGCGGGAAACGTGTTTGAAATGAAACACTTTAAATGTGGTAATGTTAAATTATGATTGTAGACAAGTTGAAAATGTTTGTGTTTATTTTTAGAAATTGGAAAGTGTGTGTGAAGAAACTTTAGAGAAATTATCAGTACTGCTGGAGGAATGCAAGGAGGGAAGTGCGGAGAATGAGAACAAAGTCAAGTATATTCTTAACATGTTCTCAGAGCTAAATGCGGAGAAGAAAGCGGAGGATGTATTTATGGAAAAAATATTTTCTCCAAGATGTGAGGCCATTTTATCAAAGAAAGGTAATACGGCAGCATTACTGGATGAGGCAGAAGCTTTCATGAGGACGTGCCCGATTATTAAGTTTTGCAAGAGTCTGGAGGAGTTCCCTTGGGTAGCAAAATACGATTTTGTTGGTAGAGGAATTTTTCCAAAGATTGTTGCAGTGCTTTCGAAACATTTCCCTCACATATGGTCACCAGCTATACCTGACACCTTCCACTCGAATTGGACTAGATGTGAGGCCTTTATTAATGCCGTTGAATCTTCTCTTCCATCATTAGAACATCTCCAATCGTTTCGAGATTCTAATGAGTACAAAGATTTTATTTCTAAATGGCAATTTCCGGTCTACTTTCAACTCAGGTAGGTTTTAACTTGAGGGTTGCTCGGGTCTGTATAGTAAACGTAAATAGTATGGATTTTTCGAATTTTCATTTACGCATATTAATAATTTTAATTAACAATAGGCTTCACACATTTGCGATGGAATTGGAATCGTCCTTGGATAATTTTTTGTCTACATCCGCCAGTTCAGATTTTAAATTTGATTCCACGCGTATTACCGTCAAAGTTATTAAGCAGGTAATTGTTAAATAAAATTGAATCTAGTAAAGAAATTAATGAATTATGAATTATTACTGTTATTAAATAATTCAATAATTGTTATGATTATCAAATGATTTACTGATTTACAGTGCTGGGATGGAACTAAAGTATTCATTTCTCATCTTTACGGTCGGTTTTTAAAATCTAGTGCCTTGTTTTCATCACGGTATTTGAATGCGGCTATGCAGTGTATTACCAACAATGTAGACCTTCAACTAGAAGTTTTAATAAGTCTCTACTGTGATCTAAACTTTGCGGAAATGGTCATCGGTCAAATTCTGATTGAAAAAATGAAAGGGCTTTCACAAACTAGTCAAAATAGTGGTGCTTCAGAAGAATTTTTAGCTGAGTTTATTTGGAGTAAAGTGAAGACAGCTGCCGAGAATAAAATGGTCGAAATGGTGGTCGACAAGAGCATCTTGAGTATGTCCTCTGTAACAGAAGTGCCTCGTTTATTCCGGCGAACCAATCGAGACGTTCCCATCAGGAGTAGTGATTATGTTGATGCTATTTTGTTACCAATTCAATCTTTAAAGAACTCTATTGCTTCCGCTCATATGGATTCACTTTGGGATGTGGTTGGTCAGGAGGCTGCAATGCAAATTTCGCAAAGGTTTTTTTACTGCAACTTAACTAAAATCTTAAAATTACCACCATTAGTGGTTGATGTTTGAGGCCAGTTAGTTTAAGTTTAGATGATGGATTAAGAATATTTTCATAACTTTTTGGTAGGTACCAAGCTCAGGTTCAGGAAGTGCTAACCTCGGTGCAACGTATGGAAGAAAGTCTAAAACGACTGAAGAAAGTTAAAGGCCAAAATCAAACAATGAACAATGTTAATTCTAGCGGAGACCTGAAAACTCTTTCAGATGATGACAAGATCCGTAGTCAAATAACTTTGGACGTCAATCATTTCTGCACACAGGTTCGTTGCAATTCTACTTAACCACAATGGTATATTTGGTATTTCGATATTTGACGAAGTGAGGTTAATTCGAGCAGATATTAATCAAAATATTAATCTACAATACCTTCTCAAAGATTTTAGAAATCTTATGGTTTTACAAATTAGTTTTTACTTTACAGATCAGTTTATTGTGCCCATCAATTGATTCATCAGGTATGAAAAAAATGTTTGAGAAGAACAACATCGATAAGAACAGTCAATGACGTACAAGATTACTGTATTCCCGGTTACATTTTCTAATAAAACTTTATTACACAAAAACGAACAAACCAACACTTTTTAAATCGGTTGCAAGAAAATTTATATTTTTAATCCACTAGTGGAGAATATAGTAGTAATTCCAAGCTGGCTTACGGTAATTAATTAAAAAAGAAGTGATCAAACAGCTGTTTAATTACTTTTCATCATCAGATACGTCTGAACTGCCTGATTTATCCGACTTGCCACTGTCACTGTCATCTGAGTCAGAACTAGCCGATTTCCTGTCCGAGTGATCAGATCCATCAGATTTATCGGATTTGGGAGATGATTTGATAGGCTTTTTGGGTAATTCATCATCCGACTTGTCTGACTTATCTGATGCGGGGCTTCTACTTACGCTTCGACTCCTACTTCGGCTACGGCTTCGACTTGCACTTCGACTCCGACTTTTGCTCTTGCTTTTGCTCCTTCGTTCATCAACAGATTTCCTTCTCTCATCTTCCGAGTCGGATTTATCTGATTTATCATGGTCCTCGTCCGATTCATCGGATATTTTTCTTCGGCCGCGAACTGATTTCTCAGATTTCTCATCATCATCGGATTTATCCGATTTATCCTGCTCGTCGTCAGACTTTTTCGATTTGGACTTCTTATTTGCATTCGTATCCGAGTCATTGTCAGACTTATCAGATTTCTCTTCCTCTGCTTCGGACTTTTCCTCTTCCTCTTCTTCTTCATCTTCTTCAGCCAAAGGCTCCAATTCTTTCTCCCTCTTTCTTTGAAATTTGTAGTCGGAGGCTGCAAGTGGCATGTGTTTTACGCATAATTTGGTATTTAACTGTTGATTTGGACCTCGAAGTCGTCGTTTATTGAGTCGGACCCTGAAATTATAATTATATTATTATGAATAAAAATAATAAAATGAATACTGTATACTTCAAGATATAAAACAACGCTACTTACCTCGTTTCCAGTTCATTGTAATACACTCCATCATCTCGTATAGTAAAGAAGTAATTTTCTTCATATCCCTTCGTGGCCTTACTCTTCACATTCCAATTGTACTCACGGGCCATTCTGTACTCATAAACCTGATCATCTTCATAATCCCTTTTGGCTTCAGCGTCCAGCCGCCGTTTTTCCAGCGTTTCTTCTGTTGGAAGGAAGTACGCCACAAATTGCTCCCCACTTTCATCCATAACTCCTCTAAAATAAAATAAAAATTGCGCTTTAGTTTCAAACATTCACAATAATCAAAAACGAAGAATTATTTCACATGGAATAACTAAAGGCTCAGGTTTAATTTGATCTCATTTCCAAGCACTAATTTAGAACTCAGTGAAGTAAGAATCAAGTTAAGTTATCTTAAATGTAGAATTTTAACGCAAAATCTAATTAAAATTGCAACGACAAAAGGTCAAAAATAGAATACAGTACTATCCAACATCAACAAGTTCTTAATGCTTTCGAATTCGCCTTTTAATCATCACAGCCTACGATTAATTATCATCCGGTTTTAATTTATCATCAACTTAGCTCCGATAAAGAATACAGAAATACCTTATCATAGCTTGGGACATCTCCTCTAACTGAGCAGGTACAGGTCTTCCAACAGGTGCAGGATCGGAGTCGAATATAACCTGGGTGATAAACCAAAATAGATTGGCATGAGAACAATTCTTAAACAACCAGAATACCCAACTCCCTAAAATTAAGTTCTTATTAAGCTATTACTAAGTTTGAGATTATTACCTGAGCACACGGGTATTTCCATAACTTGAAATCAGGGAACACGGGTAAGATTTCAACAGGCGTAACCCCTGGTTTGGCAAAATGAGTTTCAATAGGAATAAGGGAATCCTCAAATGTTTTCTCGATCGACTTAACTTGTGAGTCTCTGTCCATATAATGACCCAAGTCATCCTTAAGCATCTTCTTCACAGAGTAACCAACTTTAGCCTCAACCTTATCAATCGTCTGAGGCTGGAATCTAGTCTGCTCCGTGGAAATATACTCTGTCCGTCTAAGCCATGATACACTCTTCGTATGATGACGACTTCTCTTCAAATCCTTCTGAGGAACTGTCTCATCTTCCAGCAGCCTCTCATCTGCCGGATCCAATGGAGGAATAGGTGCATTCAAGGGTACGTTATACGCGTTCGGTATCACCAATTCAACATCCACACCTAAATCCGGCTCAGTTAGCACTTCGTAAGTGTAGTTCCTTTCCAAGGACGTCGTTGAGTAGTTCACGAACCGACTACTATCAAATGGGTAGGATATGAACTTCGTATCGAAAGGCAAATCCGGTAAGGTATTGCAATATCGCACACGTGTCACAAGCTCTGACCTACAAAAATCAAAGAACAATAATAATTATTATTATTCCACTTACAAATACCTTGCACATGAAAAGTTTTCCCTGACGCGCATTCATTAATCAGCCAACAAATATTTTTTTCCTCCCCGTTGGACAGAATCTCGTCAAAATCGACTTACTTCCTCTCAGAGCTTCCAAGTGGACGGGAAGTTCGCTTCTCCGCAGAATTTTGTACCGTCGGAATGGGAGCCATTTTCCAGATATTTTATTTTCCTAGTAACTAATCGTGCACAACCGTATTATTATTATTAAGAAAACAATAACTGATTTAATTTAAAATCCCATTCGGCACTATTTCTTTTCCAAACATAGTACGGCACGTTTATCTTACCTAAAGTCAAAAACTACATTACCAGAAGCGATCAAAACAAAAATAATCCCGTTTATGTCATTTCCCTCAACTCCACACAAATTGTAGTGCCTTAAATATCATCGCACACACACATTTAATTGCAATAAAATGTTTCCGGCAAATGATCACGATTGCTTTCACAAAAAAACCGGACTCAGAACTTCTAACAGCCTCACTAATTGTAAGCTCTTGTGCTTCCCCTTCCAATCCGACTGAAACCTGATGGACTAAGAAAATCCCACCAGCACAAATAAAAAGTGATGCATTTCTAACGACAATTCAAAACTTAGCGCTTGCTTGAGGCCTCTGACAGCCACAAACAAATTCTCTATGATTCTTCCTAATAAGCTCATGTTGCCTGGAGCCAAGCCCTTCCGTCGCAAAACAAACCCTTAAGGGAAAAGATAGCATTTTAAAGTATTTGACGTGCTATCTTCCGTACATGCGAAGGCATTAATTTAAATACAATAATTATAACTTTATTATCATTGTTGAAATAAATATATGATCCTCACAAAAAGAGTAGATCAAAATTTGGCAAATGGGCGAAAACAGCCAGGTGATTGGCCCAAATTTTTTGCCTTTGGTTGTGGTAAGTTTTCCCCGTGCCAATTTTCGCCCCATGTTACTATAGTTGTGAATTTTGAAATCGACTACTTAACAGTAATTTATTATGAGCATTTTCTAAAGAATGCAACCCAACAATAGAACCTTGCTAGGTATGAGGTATGATGGACTCGGATTTTAATGACTGAGGACTGTTTCGAAACATTCGAAAGCTTTTTTAATTTAGAGCTTTGCAGAGACTTGAATTTCCAAAAATCTAGAAGATAACTTTTGTAGCTTTCAGAATTACACCCACAGGAATTTTTACTCTTACACAGGCCTAAGATATGGGAGTTTGAGTATGATCTAACTTCTGACTAGCTACCCTTTCTGAGGGTATAGAAGGGTAATAATGGGATTATCTATACCAGTCTTCCGTTGGATGTCGTGGGAGGAGGACCTGGGATGAACTCCAGGTCCAGAGGAGGGCCACCCAGCAGGGGTGACCAGCCAGGTGGACAGGAACGCCTCACCAGGATGGAGGTCCAGCAGGGCATTTTGCATCATGTTAGCAACTATGCAAAATCATGTCATAAGTAATACTAGTTTAAAAAATTATTCAAACAAAATCATATGTAATGCCGCACTTTAATTTTGGCCAAAAATGATGAAAATCGACAGTTGCGCGTTGGCATTTTAAAAAATTGCGCTGCATATATTAAACACTACAGTTGGGTTTAACCGCTATAGATACATGGATGCTTCCTGTGTGATCTAACAGGTGTCTAACAGGTGAATTTACAAGTAGTGTTTATCCACCTAAAATAGTTTTTGTAGAGGACACTTCAAATTTGAAATTCCAATGTTGAGTGACATGTGAATTTGTGAAATAGGACTTTCATGTACAATTCGTAATTTCGTGGATTTAAAAAAATTCGAAGTGCGATTTGTAGCGGTAGAAATTGATCAGATATTGAGTAGTAATATGGAGGTATTAAAAAAAAATTTTTAAATCATTCAAATAAAAAATATTTGAGAATTTTTTACAAAATAGCAAAGCATCCAATAACAATTTCAGAAAAGTTGAATTGTAGCTAATGACAAGCAGTGTTTTTTAAAGAAAACCTCATTAAAATTGATGAATGGGTTTAGGAGTTATCGCATAAAAGCGAAAAACACCAAATTATTTTTCCCCCCGAAACTGCCCAACCGATTTCAACCAAATACGAACTTAACCGTACAGGTCACCTAAGGGACGATCACAAATATTTTTATGGAAATCGGTGGAGAAACTTTGAATTTTTGACTGCGGTGCTCTAAAAAGAGGCGTTTCAACTCTCACTACTGCTCATGTGTTCACGTGATTATAACGTGGCTACGTATATAAATAGTGTTTGTTCTTTTCGCCCCTTTTCTCAAAGCTTCCACGACAATAGTTATTCTTTTTGAAAAGCCAGTGATATATTTTGTACTTGTTTTTAATATTAATTAGGATGTGGGACACAAAACGTAGCTATTATATGCTCGAACCTTTTTAGAGTTTTACGAGTGGGTTTGTTGTACATATAATAATGTGTAAGTGTGTTCCTAAAAAACTGTCCCCTGACGTAATGTAACTGGATCTGGCTACACCTGCAAAACCTGTTTATGAATATGAAAAATGCCAGCTTCTCGTCATTGTTTTTTACGGGATTTATCCAATGAAGAGTTTCCTACTCTGAAATTTAATATGATTAAAATGGGTGAGTTCAGTCATCCAAGCGTGGAAGCCAACAAGAAGCAATGTGAATGTTGACGGGTTTTCGCGTGGCGTAGCCTACGCGTATAGAAAAAGTCTTTACATGGTTTTGTTGCATTTCCCAGTCCACGTCCTGTGAATACTAGAAACTATAATAGCATTTGTATTACCGACTTAAAACTTCAAAGGGTGTAAAATGCAAGCACTCGAACTTAGTTTTTATATAACATTTACAGTAATTACGTTCTTCAGTCTCATGTCTCATCTCAAGTGTCATGATTGCTTTCCCAATGGTAATCGACAGGAAGAAGTCTTAGAGGTGTTTATAATTAAATAGCTATGACATTCATCATTCAGAAATATTTCTTCACAGTCCACAGTCCAGGCTTCTTCCGTGACTCATAATCGATTTAGCTATACTTTAGCTTAAAATATGTATATTGAGTGAAGGGATGGAAATACCACAATACTTAACGGCTATATTCTTTCCATGGTCCATGAACAATGAAGCGATTGCTTCCATTTCACCGTCGAGTCGTCGAGTGAGTCTAGTGTTTTTTGAAGTAAAACAAACGTCCGATCACATGAGGATTACAGTGATTACACTGTGGGTATGTTGTTTACTCAGACAGTAGATAAAATGTTTTTGGGTAAATACATAAATTTGAAGCAAAATTGAGCTGTTATTTAGTTAGGCTTCCGGGTTCATTCGGAATGATTTTTTATACAACGTTAGGCCATCAGTAATACTCATGGTCCTTTAGAAAACAAAGCTTTATAATAATTTTTACACCACTGAGAAAAATAGCTATTGTGATATTTTATCTTGCATTCCCTTTATGTACATACTTTTACGGACTGGTTCTGAAATTATATTTTAAGGGCACCTTTAAAAAATATTTTTCATCTGTAAATAAGAAATATCTCCACGCTGAATTTAATTGAGCACTACTTGTTTTATCGTTGCAAAAAATATAATGTACGTAATGAATGTCTTCATTACTTTGATGAATTATTAAATATCTTTCCTGTTGTAGCTGTATATATTTCACAACTACGTACACAAAAAGGACACATAGGACCAATCTTGCATAGGACGAAATCCTGATTAAGTTTATGTTGATTTGACTCGAGCTAATATGTAAGTAGCTCTGATATTCCCTTTGTTTTTGTATGTCTCATGTCTCATCGTCTTAAGAATTAAAGTGTTGTGTTTACCTCCTTGTGTAATTATTTGTATCCATGGCATACACATAGTATTTGAGTTGCAGAAGAGATAGCTTACGTAAAATGGCGTTATACTTGCAGTGATTATGGTATAAAATATGTTTTGATCGTGGTTAGGAAATACATATGTTGCCTCCGTTACTGTATTCTACGATGAATTCCTTGCTTTATTGATTCTTCCTACTACCATATTTGGTTTTGTAATATTGTTTTTCCGATTATGTTGTGGACACAAAAGGTCAGGTTATGGCATATACCACATGCAGTTTCTGAGCACATATACGTATATGTAGGTACTCTTTGTACACATTGAGGCGACATTCTTGTCAAAAAGTCAATCACGAGTGCAATGGCCACACGATCAAAACATTTGATGGGAAGTCCAGCGACCCTGAAATATGTAGAAGATTTTCCAGCTAGGGCAACAAATTCGGCTACCTTCCCTACAAGCATAAACTGAGGGAGAAGAGTCTCGAGTTTGGAAAAAGACCTGATACAAATTATTCTTGGCTATGGAAATGGTCTTCTAGGTTTTCACACTTTTCTATACGAGCCCCATGTCTTCGTGATTTCAAAGATGATAGACAGAATTTTAGATAAATGAAATTCCGTTATTCTACTAGGTATTGAACTAGTGAAAGGTCCGACCATTCACGGAAGGCATTCTTGCTGGATTTCACAAGAAATGTTTAAAAAAATATTTTCCCGAAAATTTTTGCACTAGTGAAGCTCTTGAAGTTTTAACGCAAAATTCATCGAACAAAAATGCTCACTTTGAATTTTTAACAATACATGAATTAACCAATATGACAGTTTACATCGACGTCCATGATTTATATATAGCTACCACATTCGTTCCTGGACTACACGGCTGTGACACAAAAGATTGGCTCACCGACATTTACACTGTTAGCTGAGACTGTACACTATACACTGCATGCACACCACTACCATAACAATGTGTTTAAAAAAATATTTTCTCGCATTTAACTAAAACCTACATCGATACAATGTAACCATAATTTGTTCTCTCCTGACCGTATTTAACTGTTTTAAGGTTAGCAGCCCACTCCATCTACTGGTCATAATATTATTTTGTTAATTGTTAGCTCACTCCCTCTACTAATAATATAAGGTTTCTTGCGACAACATGACCGAACATCAACGCTACTATCTTCAACCCTCGTGCTTCTTCAGTTTATTCACGAATTTTTGCTAGTGAGTTGTGTATGCACTTTTGACAATAAACCATTATTATTATTATAAATATAAACCATTATTATTAAATTATTATTATTACTATTATAAATAACCTAAACCAAATTCTTTCAGCAAAAACGGCCATTTATATTTGGAAATTCGCTATGACCAGGACATTCGGCTCAGCGCCATCTCCTTTAGGAACGACTTTCGATCACCCCATGCTAAAAAAAAGCCTCATCTTGGCCTCCAACTGTCAGCAATATAGACTATATTATCTATAGAAGATTGAGATGAAACAAAAAGGTTTTGACCAAATCGTTTTAATTGAAAAATTAACTAATGTTGTAATGACAATGACCGTGCGAATTATATAATAAATTTTTATGTGCAGATGTATAGCAGGTCGAATGGGGTTGGGGTAGGCTGCCTACAATGCACACATTTTAAAATCTCGAGCGCCAACAACCAGTAATTCCAAAGTAGTATGTAACCTTCAATTTTCCTTACCAAAAGTACAAAGCTCAGGGAGGAAAGTACATTGCATTGAAAAAGTTATTGAGTATATCGTTATGTACTTCAGTACTTTCGACGACTGATCACGACGTAACTTAGCAAGTACTATACATAATACTAAATGCCCTTAGCCTGTGTATGGTTACAAGATGTTGATATTCTTGAAACTTTAGCTGAATAATAGTTTTTGTTGTTCCTTTGAGTTTAGTCTGTGAATGGGAATGAAGTTACTTGCATAAGAAGTGCAAGTAAATTAACCACGCAGTGATATTTCCCTTGGAAGTATTGCTGCAATGGATTAAAATTCCTCAAATATCATATTATTATAATTATTCACTTGACATGTAGTCTTCCCTATCAAGTAATTATTTGTTTTGAGTTTATTGATATAGAGAGTACTAGGTATAGTTGGAATTTTTATTAGAGGGATGTAACTTAGTAACTCAGTAACATTCTCTGTATGGAAAGTCTTTCGAATCACAAAGGAACATTGTCTTTGTAATATTTTGTGAATCATCGATTCATGAAAGATTATTATTTTTGTTAGTCACAGTTCACAGTACTAGTTTGAAAATTTATGGGCAGACATTTATTGGTAAGTGGAGTTTCTTGTTTATTTTGATCATTTTGTTCAGGTAAATTATTTTGTGAAAAATTTTAAGAGATTCTGATGAAAATAATTCATAAGTTATTTTGGTGTAATTTGTTTGGTAAATTTTTTTTAAAATAAAAGGGGTGGATTAAAAATTATTGCCAGGGAGAAAATGGGCGGTATAAAATCACGGGTTTAAATTTTGGAACAGAATTTCACGTATCGTCGAAAACAAAACTTGTTTTGTGTTGTTAAATTGTATTGTTTTTGGGGTTAGGGAAAAATTTGACATGGTATTAATTTTTGTTGTGAACATTTTGAATTGCTTCATAAATGGTTAAATATAGTTTTTTACAGGTAAATAGGAGAGTTGGAGATTAAGGGGGAAAATAGTTTTTTCTTGGTGTTGTCAAGCAAGTAATGTCTTCCCAAGGCCTAATGTCTGGTGGCCAAAAAAGTTACGGTAGCACTGATGACCCTACGGTGGGCTTTGCAGGACCCTCAGGGTCATCCACTCCTGGGTTCTTTGATGCTGCTCAGTTTTACTCGCTGTGTGATCAAATTACATCTAGTGTGTTTGGAATTGCCAAGCATGGTGAGTGTGGAAAGAATTTGCTCCATCATCGTTGGTTACGAAAAATGTGTGTTTATGGATGTGAATAATATGGATTTTGTGAAGTGGAGGCATTGTAATGAGCTTTTTTGATGCTGATAGTTTGCTTGGATTTGGGTAAAATATTAATGAACTGATTTTTAAAAATAATAGCTAATACATTGGAGAAGACTCTGAAAACGATCGGGAGCAAGAATGATTCGAAATATGTCCGAGATGCGGTTCATGTTGTCCAGACAACAGCGAATCAAACTATTGCTGAGACCACGACGAACTTGAAGAAACTTAGTGTGTTGATTAGGCAGAATCCACAAGGAGCTGGGAAGGAAGAACAAATGCGTGTGACTCGGCTTACTTCAGATTTTGGTTCGGCTGTTCAGCGGTACACGGACTTGCAAAAACAAATCGTGGCGAAAATGAAGGTCACATTTCTTCCACAGACTAAGACTTCCGGGGGAACGGATGATGATGATCAGTCACAGCTTGTGAACAATGAGGAAACACAGGCCCAAGCTCAGGTTTTGCAAGAGACTTTAGAATTTGAACAGGGAATGATGATTGAGAGAGAGGATAGAATCCGGCAGATTGAGTCCGATATTGTTGACGTGAATGACATTATGAGGCAGTTGGGCTCGATGGTACATGAGCAAGCAGAAGCGATCGGTAAAATATTTTAAAAACATTTCACATTAAAACTAAATCAGCTTTACTCACTGGCGTCCTTGTGCTGATTTTGGCTTATTTTTGTTTGTAGAAACTATTGATGGAAATATTGAAGGGGCTCATCATGAGGTAGAAAGTGGAAGGGAAGAATTGCAAAAAGCTGCTTCTTATCAGGTAAATTATTGGCTTTTGAATATTCACTCCTAATTCGTACATGGTAACCCAAGCACTGTATGAATTTAACTGCCCTATAGTCTTATTATTAATCAATTTATAATTATTTTCAGACGAAGTACCGGAAACGCCTTTTCTGTCTCTTAGCTACAGGATTCATCATTCTCATAATCGTTATAATTTTACTAGTGACGCAACTGAAGAGCTAAGACTCATCACCAAATGATGCCATGCTGTCAACATTTCCATTTAAAAAGTAGTGCAAAAACGGTGTCTATATCACAGCTAATCGTGCCTGTAACTAATGTCTCTCGTAAATAATCTACAGCAGTTCGCGTGTTATGGTGAACTGTGTCTCTGGAGGATTGGTTTTATATTTTGAAAGCGTCATAATCGTTCGTTAAATTCCGAAGGTTTTTTCACCAATTTGTGAAAGCCTTTCATCATGAGACTACTGCTTTATAGTTTATGGATGTCAAGATTCCTTTGAATCAAATTGTACATATATGGTATATTTGCTTATTATATCTATGAGTTTGTTTTCAATGTTTATATTACATCGCAATTTTATACCCTCATAATCATCACAAACGATGCATTTACTGGATACTAAATAGTTAAGCACTTCGTTTTATGTTGATTTTCCCTCAAGCAGAGGAAGAATAGTTGCTAGTTGGTAATAATCGAACAAAAGCGTTTCTTACGGCAGCTTTTCGTTTAGAAGCCATTGAAATTTATGCCAAATCATCACATGAAGCAATTATAACTTCATACCTACATTTACCTTCCTGAACAAATAATACTGTTATATTGTACCGCGACTTACGTGTTTTAAGTTTGCGTAAGCATAATCCTTTTGTTTTGTCCCATGTTCCCATGGTGGTATACATGTTTTCCAGAACTGTAAAATTTTAAATGGGCTAGTTATAAATAATGATTGTTTACACACATATATACATGCATGGTGGTATTCGTAATAAATGCTTATATGACATTTCTATACCCTCTAATAATATAGTGAAGGTTAAGAAAAATTTTCGAAATCATTCCTAACCACATCGCAGGATTTTAATCAACTCCTAATGAGTATATCATCTATCATCCCGTCCATAGTTTACCCTAGCCAAAGGTCTGTTTCAGTTTATTCATGCCTCCTTCTCGTTTATTATTTCTACTAACATCTCCTGACAACATTGTCTTCTTTGAAGTTAAACATCTTATCTGATTATTTTCACATGTATCACCTACGCACATATGATCATACACACATTTGCCCGTTCCACAAAACTTGTTATTGTATTACTGCCTCAGGAGGTTACATATAACATAGGGCATAGGGTGTTTGGCAATCACACCAACAGCAGTTATTTGTTTCAGTTGAATTCCATGAACTGATGTATACAAGAACAGACGTTTAGAGTGTGTGACAAGAATGAAAATGTATGCAATTTAATGGTCCGTAAGCTATCGTCTCGTCTGCCTCATCATAGTATGTACCCACAGCATTTTTTAAAGCTCACTCACAATCAACCTATTGATTGTTTTTGCTTCTATACCATAGTTGACTTCTTCACCATGGTCGACCCCTTTTACTTTTACCCAACTCACAACTACAATACAGCAGGAGATAATAATTTACGCTTGCAACTTACACGCATTCTACTAGTCTCTTCCTTCTATTATATCCATCTGCATTTCCCTCTCCTCAGTGTCTTTGCCATTGCCAATTACCACACTAATCCAACTTTTACAAGGTAAGACAACCTTTATATAATTTTGCAGTAATAATCTTCAATCTACCTCGCTCATCCCGTTCACTTATTTGTTCTCTCAGTCTCTCTTTACATTGAACAAATGTGTTCTGTTTCTACGCAAATACAATTTGTTTTTATATTTTTCTCTCAGCCAAGAACACTACGTAAGATTCCTAGCTTCAATAAAGCCTATTTTCCACCAACATATAGTGCAGTGAGCTTGAAAAAAACCTCTCCATAAAAAATCACGTTAAACTTTTTCTACCCATTAAGATTACCTAATGGACAATTTCATTGACTAGACAATATTAATAAAAATCCATGGATTTTTCCTTGCTATTTTTCCATGCTATATTCTCAATAGAAAATTTGCCCTTTATCCACAAATACCAACTTTATTACACATCCTGCCCTGGATAGAGTTTCTATGTATTTCTTATAGCCCCAAAATACTAGTTTTTTTGCACGCCTCCCATAAAACATCACCATAAGGTGTACAGCCTATAGTTTAGATAATATTGATATTACAAAGCGTATAGAGTGTAAACACGTAGTGAAGAAATAGGTCATTTTTATGTATACACCATATTTTCCTATAGAGAAGAGCGAGCAATTACGATAATCTTATCCTATAAAGTTAAAGTACATGAATTTCATGATTCTATCTATAGTTAAGTGTATTACATGCATTGAGTATATACCAAGTATTTACCAACCTTAAGAGCCCAGCTCCCATACAAAACTACAATCTTTAGGGCTCAAGTAATACAGACCTAGATCCATTTAATGTTTGGCATTTACAAACCTCTCCTACCTCCATGTGTATTCAGTGCACACTATATACTATAGGATTCAAGCAAAATTTATTATTCCCGTTGATTCAAACCCATGCATTTGATTCAGCCATGTATAAGTATGTACTACCATACTAATCGCTCTCCTAAAAACCCAGCTTTACCAATGAATTATCGACTGTTTCATACGAGAGAGTGCCTGTATTTTATTATATGAGCCAAAATCCATGAGAAGTGCCTTCACAAATAAATTATATGTTCACCTATATTCTAAAATCCTACACATTTTTATAGTTTTAACTGTATAGTATGTAGTAGAGAGGAGATGTGAGAGAAACTAGAAAACAGAACCTTTCTTTCTCTACTACTAACGTATATGTATTTCCGTGGAATGTATTACGTACGCCCACGGTCTTTTTATAATTTTAGTTACTACTACTCCTGTGATAGAGAGATATGGAACGCCAACACAAACTACCGAAATTTGACGGGATGACATCACATTTGTGTTCTCAATATATTCACACCGTCAACGCCTTTATCAATCCGATAGTACTAGTTGGATTTTTACTTTGATTTCCCATTCACGTCTCTCTCTCTCTCTCTGCTTTTATCGATTCACTCAATACGAGAGAGAGAGACAGGCTGTGGAGCCGTCGAGTGTCGAGTGTACGTACAAGTTGAAGTCAATAAAGTTAATCATAGTTTTTCTATATGGCAAACACTTAATTTCTAGTCATTATTATTCACGTGAATTTATGAGCCTTGCTACCAATTGATTTACCAATTTCCCTTCCGCCAACGAATAAAAGTAGCAGAAAAAAGTAGCATTTTTCCTCTGTGCTGTACAGTACACACACACACACATGCCCTATACAGTGAGAAAAGTCTAGCCCACTATAAAAGTGTACCTACACTGCTTAAATACGTACATAGTGAGAGAAAGAGTGTGAGAGGGAAACAAGAGGGCTAAACCGGTGAAAAAAAATAAGATTACTTTTTTCTTCCATCAGAGATCAAGCTCAACCATAACCGTTCCAGCCGTAAGAAGGAAACGTTCTCTCACTCTGCAGTGTCCATTATACCTCACACGAGAGGCTCCGTCATGTGCGAGTGCAATTTCTCCATTTAATCAGTATAAAAACAACGAGAATAAATCCCTGTCGTCCAATTTACGAGTAATGTTCCTCAAATCCTTAAGTCCCTAAATAGCCTTAAAGGGGACACAAGAACTAGTGTAACATAAATCCTTGATTTTGGCGCAAATAATTATTTTGAAAAAAAATAGTTTTTCGGAACACGCGCTCCAATAATTTTTTTTGCCAGAAAAAAAGTTCTAACAGTGCTTACTTAAAGTAGTGAGAAATCAAAATGCAGGAAAATTACACGAATAAAAGTCAGTCGACAAGTCCGATCAAAGCCCAGGCATACAGTAACAATCACCTGGAACATTTGGAAGAGTCTTTGGAGAAATTACAGTTTGAATTTGAAGAGGAACTTGATCTGTATGAACAAAATTATGAGAAATTACGTCGATTGAAATCCAATCTCCTGGCTGTGGACTTTGCAGAGACATTCTTAAAGGAAGATGATGATGATATTGAGGAGAGTAGTGAGGAGCCCTTGTTAGGCTCGACGGCTCCAAGAGGAGCAAATAATAGTTCTAGTGCTAAGAATAATAGTAAACCTGGAAGTCCCTTAGGGAGCCCAACGCAAGATAAAAATGGAACTACTCAAAGTGATAAGGAGATGGTTCATCCGCCATTACAAGCTCGGCAGTCTCAGAACAATAATTATCCTTGTGAGTAATTAAATTTAAATCTAAAAAATTCTTTAAAATAATGTTTTTAAAAAAACCAAAAATAGAAATAACCGTTCAATTCTTTAAAAAAAAGGCATCTCTTCTTAAAAATATTGAATTTTGTTTGTAAAATTATGATGTCGTGTTTCATGATTAGACCAACGAATGCAAGGTATGTGGGAGAAGATCAAAACTTTGGAGACTCTCCTTGAAACTCATCAACAAGGTCTCCGGGAGAAGATTGACTGTATTAAGCAGACCGAGCTGGAAATCCGGAATGTAAGTTTATATTTGAACACATCCCGCTCCTCTACAAAAGATCCGAAGGAGGATGAGAGCCGAAGAAATAGTTTTAATGCAGCCTTGCAAAAAAGCCACGAGCTCAATCTCCTATTGCCACAAGAGCTGCAGACGTTGCAGACTATTGGATCTAATAGCATTAATACAAGTAAGAAGTAGAAGCAGGCCGACGGCCGACCCGATATCATTATATACAATAATAATTTATACTCCATTCATTTAAACATCCTACCCCTCCAAAACCCCATACTTCACACTTATCACCCATTGTGTCCTCCTTCCGAACCCTTAAAATTTAATATCACCGCTCTCTCTCTCTCAGTATTAAATAGGCGTTGGTTCTTATTAAACGTACATGACATTTTCTCTTCTCTCTTGATATTCAGATTTAATTTCAACTCCAAAATCAACTACTACTCCTACTACAAATCGAAGTCCTTTAGTCAAGGATCCTAAGGATTTAGCTCTATCCCTCAATTTAGTCTCAAAGGAGGAATCTCACCCTAGAAATAACTTGTTGAGTCGAACGGAACAATCGGAAATTGCAATGTCTCCGACTGGTGATGATGAGATCAACGTGGAAATTGCAACTGGCAATCAAACTCCAGATAAATTTCAGGTAAATAATTCAAAAAGTGCTACGAATTTTTTTATTTTATTGATTTTTAATGACAAAATATTAGCCCTTGAAAAAGTTAGCAAATGATAGAGAATTATTGTGTAATTTTTGTGCGTTAATTTTCCCTGAATTTTTATACGAACTTATAATAACGGACAGTTTTAAAGGAGAAGACAAATAAATACAAGAGTTTTTTGTTGGAGCATGTGTTCCAATAAGGCTATGCTTTTTAGCATGGCCTTTTTCCTCTGCTCGGTCTCTGTCTGTACTGTGATATTTTTAGCATAGCTAAATACACAAGCGGTGTATATTTTCATGTGAGCTATATGGAGTTGGAGCTCTGTGTGTTAGGCATGAGAAAGGGGATTTTTTGATCCCCTCGCTCTTCAGTTTAAGCTTTAGTTTAATATTCTGCCGTAAGTATGCCAGTTATACTAAAAGCTGTTGCAGGAGAGTATGGAGAGATGAGTGTAGCAATAACACGAGATAGAGGAGAGAGATGATAAGAAAAAGGCGTCAAAAGTTCAAGGCTCGGAGAGGCTCTGGAGTTATTATTTCATGTAGGAATATATTTATGAAACGTGTAAATATTGGTGATCCAAAGGGGAAATGAGTTTTGTTTCGACAAATGTTTTGACATTTAAAAAAAATATGTTTCCGTGCGTCCATTGCCACATTTTTATTTCTATGTATATACTAAATATTTAAATAATTTTTCCTTCAGATCACACGTACAAGCTGGATCATCTGTATTGGAGTGAATGTTGTGGTTGTGTTGGCTACCATTGCCATCCTCATCGTGAATGCCACATTACCTGCCTAAAAATGTTGGAAAATCCTGCCATGAATATAATACGTTGCTATGTTATACGTATACCATATATATATATATAGAAGAAGCACAAAATTTTTGATAATAGAGATTTTATAAGATACAAGTGTATCTAAATTTTGAAGATGATCTAATAATTATTATTTCTGTTTGATTTGAAATGAATGAGAAAATTTTTAAACTTTCTTAAAAAGTATTAAAACAAAATCAAGGCCATATATATATTTACTAATAATAATTCCTTATTGTAAAAGGAGTATTTTTCTAGTCCAGGCATTTATATTTGGAGTATTTTAAAAAGATATGTATCTCTTATTGTCATTATAGAATTTACGAACGGGAGAATCGAAGAAAATATATTGCTGTTAATAATTTATAAATAAATACATCAAAGAGAGAAAGAGAGAATAAAATATATTTCTGGTTACAAGTTCTATAAAGAACAAACAACAAAATTTTGCAATATTGCCAAAACTTAATTGGAGGAAAAGTGTGTCATTTGGGAAGTGGGAATTCGGGCATTTTTCTAATTTATGGGCACTTAAAAATATGACTTGAGGAGGTGCAGTTTGATTTATACGCGAGGTTAGGAAAATTTTGTCAATATATTAGTCATTTCGGTGCATATGAACAAATATATAAATGAGCGTAAAATACCTTTCATCACGTAGTTCTTGTTTACTTTGGATATCATAGAACAATATATTTAGATGGGCGGATAAAATAAGAGGTTGTGTAAATGAGAATGCAAAGGAAATGACGCACGTTATTATAATATATTCGTGAAATGTGTTTACAGACCCGATTGCAGTGATCAGTTTGACACAACGTGACGTACTCGCCAAATAGTTCAGTAAAAGTATATTTTATGAAATCATGGGATTTTTAAACTTCAAAAAGTGAGAGCCATATGAAATGTTGTAATAATATATTCCGAAGGAAATTTCTGAGAGAACCAAACTATAGGATAATATTTGAACAAGAAAAACTTTATTATGTTCTATGTTCTACAGAATAATAATCATTAATGATTCATATAAGTAATGTTCGGTTATATATTGTAATAACTTTTGATAAAGTTTCATACTTTCTCTCTAAAATGTATGTACATAGAGTTAAATTGTTTTTTCTTCAAATTTTCAAAGTCACATGAACTTGTGGTAGATAATGTACATAATAATTCATCTACAATCTATAGAAATTGTAAGGTTTCACATGTTGTAACTCAGTCTAGTAGATTTGCATAATTGATGCACTTCCTTAGCTCATGACTATTTAATTTAAACCTAACAATATTGTAAACATTGTTCGTGCGTCCCAAGAATTTAACCCATTATACCCGCGCCAGTAAAATCCACACCCCATCTTGGCTCTCACTTTTTTTCGTACTTTCCGTGAGGTTTTATTTAATGGAGGGTCAATAGACTTACATTATAACGATGCACAACAAGGTTTTAGGACTCGTGAACTTTGTGTGGAATACATAGTAAAGTCATATATTTACCTTAAATGTCAGCCCTCAAATTTTGGTGCCGTGTCAATCCAAACTTTGTGTATTATAAATGTGCCGAATACTTAATATCGACATAGATTTAGTTTATAGCAAACTGTATTATCAAGCTAGCTTGAGGCTAGGCTATAATTTTTACATACTTTTGTTTTCTATATATATAGCCTATGTACTCAGAATTGGATCATCAAAAAGTTCCTCCTACTTTGAATATTCCTTCAACAGAGCGTTTGGGGCTCTAACTAAAAACCTATATAAACTCAACCTCTCTGAGTGAGATTCATTAATTTTTGAATTCAGAGAGTGAGCCGAGTTTGTAATATTTATTCTAAAACTTTTGTAGTTTCATTTTTAAATCTGTATAGAATACCCATTCGAAATCTTTCAATAAGGTTGAATCTTATAGGCTTTCAAATTATTAGCTCTGTTGAAGAAATATTTTGGAGGTCACAACTTACTACACAAATAATATTTTCATATTTATTATAATAATGTTATTATGACAATATTATTCGAAATACCCAGCGAGAAATGTACATGTATGCATATACAACACTACATTGTAATAACAGCTTTTAAGGAGTAAATGATCTCCACGTGATAAGGACAGCATATGGAACCTTAGTTTTTAAACTTTGCTTCACTTGGTCATTAAAAGTCACTTCCCTTTTTTAAATTTATTTCTTCAATATTACTCTTGATTCTCTACCATATACATATACCGCCTTGGTAGAGCATCACCCCTTACTTAGGTAAAATATGTCACCATTTAATATTCTCAATCTTAAAAGTAAAGCTGGACTCTTTGGAAAACAGAGGGAATATTTTAACATAATAATTAACCACCTTTTTAAATGTCCTCCACGTCCACATGCTGGTGGTTAAGTATACACGCACTCGTACTGGCTTAATTATAGTTAATTAATTAATTAGATAATTGGACAGCGTTTAAGTTACAGTGAAATATTTACATCCGCACAAAATTTCATAGAGTAATGAACCCAACTTATTTTTCAACTTCAACTTAGTTCCTTTAACAGCAAAGGGATTTTCGGGGGATCTTACAACAACTTCATTCATATACTTAAACAGTTAATCCGACATAGCTGTATTTAGTAAACGAATAAATAATTGGTACTTAGACATTATTACTTTGCAATACTTATGAAATAGAATTAATAATTAATCATACCCTAATTGTAATATAATATAAGCATATTAAGCATTCAATTCAATAGTAATTAATAATTTCCTAAATAATTTATTCTTATCACCCTTTTTCGAAATAACTTTGTAAACTAACTTTATTCTTGGTATTCAATAGTTGTTTTGAATGTAGCCGATCAAACAGCTTTTGGATACGATAACAAGCTTCTTGATAATATAATACGTCCACAATTCTGGAGACACCCACATATCACTTCATTATAACTTTTTTTAAATACAAAAGAGAGCTGAAATTTGACGTGCAGTATTTTTTATTAAGCTTGTGCTACTAATAGTTCTTTTTTCGAAATGTTGGATTGATTCTTTTTGCTTAAGAGCAAATCAATTCACGTAAGAGCATTTTTTGCGACGTCGTAACTGTCAGAATTATCAACAGAAGCTCACAAAGGGATGAGGATTAATGCTACATACTTGATCACTTAAATATGGAGCTGTCACAACTGATTTAAATCCAGAACTTTCTCCGCCACAACTTTCCCCTGATCACAATGTGCTTGCACCCAAGATTACTACGTACATGGTAGTAGTGTATATTTGCATGCCAGAAGGTTTATTGTATTAGAACTACTGTGTGGGAGATCGTTACATGTTCCTAAAAGAGGCACAGATTCTATCATAATTTAAAATGCATTTGTCTTTTAAATCTAATTATTACACTATTACAATTTTTATTACGTCGAAGTCGGAGCTTCCATATTTTTACATATTTCCTGCCCATACCCAAAAAATTTCATCACATATATGTCATTCACACTTGTTCTGAAAATCACGTAAGTATTATAGCATCAAATAAAATTCTCAGCACCGGCCTTGTTGTAACTTTTATATAGATTTAATAGTATGTAGTTATGCGTAACTTTGGTTCAGAACGCGCTACACCATATTGCTATGCAACAACAAGGTGCACTAAATACTACATTAAATTTTATCGTGCCACAAAATAATAACGCTAATAGTTTGAAAATACAATTGCTCAGCGTACAGCTTGTTGGCACTCTTGAATGACATTTCAACTAGGATAATTAGTTACACTCAAGTTCAACAAGTGTCAATATGAATTTAAAGCAATAGTTTTTTCAAATAGTTGAGAGGATTTTAATATTTAAATTGCAAGATGGTAAGTGGGCATTACAAAGGGAATAAAGGATATATTATCTACATACGCATATATATACATGCATTACAGGACGGTTTAAGGTTTTGGTTCAGGAAGAATTGTTCATAATTCATCTTTGTATTTAAAAGAGTGGTGGATTCGAACCTCATGCTCATCTGACATAAAATATGCAACAACTTGATGTGCACAACTTCCTAAACTCTAAAAACTAATTTTGAACATCAACAGAATTCTCCAATTAAAATGTTTGTAGCGCGAAACCCCTTAAAATTTAACAGGCACACCTGTTCAATCCGGAGGGGTCCCTGTTTAATTTTAAAAGGTTTCACTTACAAACCTATTGTATGGGGTATCCTGTTAAATGACCAATTTATTTTTTACAGTGTACGTATTTATATATACCAACCAGGTAATAAATTTCGTAATAATGATTATATATAGATATATACAAAAACAAGCACTAGAATTAGTAATAAAAACATTCCGTGAGGATCAACAAAGTTGCATTGACTAGACGCTCTCTGGCACGTGACCTTTATGGAAGCGAGGGCCACGATTCGTCTTGACACTGCTAGTAGAAGGGCTACTTCTCACCATGCTGGGTGCATACGAGAATAACTTCCATCTTTTGTGCGGAACAGCAGCTCCACGATTGGCCATGCCAAAACCTCCCGTAGGCATTGAAGTCAGACTGGACCTTCGTCGTTCTAAACTATAACTAATTTGTTCATCTTGCTGATGCCTACCACCACACAATTCCTGTTGACTCGCACTCATTCCAAGTGAGCTGGGCGAGACAATTACACCACTCTCATCCTTAATACTAAAAGTTGGGAGGGGAGGGCACTGGGAAACACGGGGCTGGAACCGGGGACTAGGGAAGGGGGAGTTCTCCGTATGTCATACAATCGTCCCTTGAAGATTTAACGAGCCTGTAGAGGAGCAACCATCTTCTGGTGGGGTCACTTCAAACCCGATCCCACCATTTAGAGTCAGTCGAACTGGTCTTAAAGGGCTTGTAGGTGGAATGCCAATTTCTTCATGAGATGATAATCTTCTATTAGTGATACCCAGGCCCAAGCCTTGACGAAGGGAGGATGAGCGTCGTACCAAAATATCATCCGTTACGTTCAGTGGGCGCAGGGAATTAGAACGAGGACGACTATAAAAGGAGGGAAAAATATAATACACAAACATGATATACACACATTTTACCATCAATGAAATTACTGCTAACGCATTATCCACGAACGACTCATGACGTCATTCTCATACGTATATTGGTACTTCTAAGAAAAAATAATCAAGAACCAAGACACATGTCATCATTTCCTAACTCCTTCAAGAGAAACTTTCTTTGGACAGAGAAGCAAGAAATACATATATTTCCTCATTGGGCTAATATTTGTCAGAACCAAACAATAAAACTGCCCAGACTCTAAAAGTATATCGATAAAGAAAGAAAAAAAAGGTTAAGAGGTTATACCAGCTTGGAGAGTCAGGTAACGAGAGACTGTTGCTCTTAACAACGGGAGCCCTGCCGAGATGATGACCAACTGAGCTTTGATTTGCTGTGGACGCACAAAACAATGAGCCGCTCGATGAGCGTCTCTTTCTCACATTTTCACTGTTGCTAGGCTGTGTAAACAAGTTAAACCCAAGGGGCTGGTCACCATTTCCATTCCCATTACCGGAAACGCAGCTCAGAGTCGACTTCCTCCGTGAATTATGTCTTTCAAATGTCTTCTGAGCTGAAAAGGGCGATGGTTTGATGCAATAAATGCGGTCACCTGCAATCACACAAAAGCACACAAATGTCTTATCCTTCCATTATTTTCCTCACATAATGACATTGCTACAACAGCTACAACATCTAGCGTAATTGGCATTGTTAGTAACATATTTTTCAAGATTTAAGAGTTGAGTTTTTAAAGAATACATTGAAGAGAAGCAAAATTTATTTTTTGCTAAACCCAATCATTTCAAGGATGATGATTACCTTCTTTAAGTTTCAAATCACAGGAAGGATTGACAATGACATAGGAAAGAGAGCTTCGTTTCTCCGTGAAATGAAATATTGTATCCCCAAAATTTGGAAGTCCCAAACTCTGCATGCGGGCTCGTATTAAACTAGCAATTTCCGCTCGCTCAATCAGCTGCACATGGGAGTCTCTCGTGCTATTTGGATCTTCCATGGGCACAGTAAGTGACATGTAAGAGCTCCGCTGAGTTGAACACCCGCCCAAACAGCTATTATGCATACTAATCTGACGCTGTCGGGCCCCAGGATGGGATCCCCCACCTCCTCCTCCACTATGAGGAGCAAAACGAGGGGGCGAATGCGTTTGGTCATTGATGCTTATTCCCGGTCCAATTAATGTCGGGCTGGACGCCTCACTCCGTCGAGCTCCACCATCATACTCATCACCATTGTCTGATGAGTCCTCCGAGGACGTGTCCTGGGTCCTATAGATCCCAAATGGAATTTCACATGTCGTGGAACACAGCTTTTGGTACAGCCGACCGTATGTTCGTACCCAGAGGTCATCTTTCGTTATTTCCAGCTTGAAACCAAAATAATTGAATTATTAGTACATCATCTTTTCGCCACACTTCTAAATCTTCATATTAATTCAATGAAAGTCTTAAAGCTCTTCCCTTGGCCCTAAACTTATTGACCCCTAAAAAGTGTATTTAAACAACACTACTAATTCCCTCCGTGACTAGTAAAAGCTGCACTTAATTTTTCTCATGCTTTCTAAGAAATTTCCTTTCAAATGAACATACTGGTCAAAACTTTTTTAAAATTGATAAAATTTTAAAATTCTCATTCAGCCTCACGTCTCAAGAACTAGATCCCAAGAAATAGTTTATTTACTGTATCATACGACGGACACTACAACGCAAAAAACCATCCTCAAAAAGCTTAAAAGCTTCTAAAGTGACCACCAAGAAAATTTACAGCGTCTTAAGTATTAATGATGGCACTACCCTATATAACATGGTTTTATATACAACCAGGGAAATCCGTTGCACACAAATTTGTATCATGCTCCTGATATTGTTTTAAAAATCCATGTAATGCATCCTTATTCCGGTACATCAATGGTCTGTACATAGGTCCTCTATGCCACTTGAGTCGCGAAGGTCTTACTACACATTTTATGACTCGTGGGAAATCAGACGGTGAGGAAAGCCTTGAGTGGGTGAGAAGAACACCTGGATGCCATTACCAGTCCGTTTACATAGCATAATAGGAACCATATAAAATATTTACTTTCCACTCCATTTCTCCTTCTTCCCTCCTGCCCCAAATCCGCTAATAATTTGGGCTCCTTAGGCACGGTAAATGGACTTGTTTAAATACACCATCCGATTAAATCATGAAAACTTCTCTTGTTTTCTACCAATAATGAGAAATAATTTATACATTCGTTTTTATATGTATTCCGATAAGAGTTTTGTTTTGACTACGCTGTAGCAGAACATGAGATTGAAACAATATTTTACCATGTGGTTACTCTCACATCTGCTTTGCTGCTTTGTAATGAATAAACTGAATAGTGAAATATTAAATTTCACCTGTTAGAGAAAGTTTGAGCAGAGAGAGAGAGAGACAAAAGAGAAAAATTTCATTAGGAAAAAATCGTCAATTTTTCCCTTGCTTTTTAACTAGTAAATGAACCACATGGACTTCTCATTTCAACTCTCTGTATTATATTATCTATTTGCATTACATGGGTTCTGTCTCGACCATGGGATCAAAATTGGGGGAGGAGGGGTAGGAAAAGCTAATATTTATCTTCCCATGTGAAGCTGACTTTCACCACTGGTAATCAAAAGTAGTAGCGAGTAAACAAGTGACCAACAGTCAGCACCTGCTTGTGCCCTATTTCTACACATGTATACTTCACTTCCTATAACTTTCACTCTCGTGTCCGCAAAGTCTACACACACAAAGTCGGTCCTAGTAATATCCTCCCCTTTTTACTTCCCAGTCCCAGACCGTTCACTTATATCCCGCAAGATCCTCTAATGCTCACATAAAAGCTTTAAACCTCCGAGGGAATTTATTATATTTAATCTGAAGGTCACTGTCCGCTTTCCCCTTGAAACCTATTCCTTCGGATACCAAATTCACTGGTGGAGGGGAGGACACCTGCGTTCAATACAATACATAAGTAAAATGTAATACTTTCAAAAACCATCTCACAACCATCCACCTCCACAGAAAGGCTAACCTCAAACAGATTCACACTTAACCCCAATGTCTACCTCCCATTTTTCTCAGCACAAGCAGACAATGAGTGAGGTGAGAAAATAGAAAAACTCAAAATAAAATATAAAGCTCCTTTTAACTCAAATAATAATCATTATTTTACCACGAGAAATCGCTTACAGAAGTTAGGAAGCCTGAGCCAGGTGCTTGGTCAATGCCGAGAAGTAGTCGAACAAAAGTGATTAAATAATCTTTGACAAAGGCTTGATACAGCAGAGTATCCAACATCGAGGCAGAGAAGACACTCCCAGCTGCAAAAGGAAGGCGAAACATGTAGGAAATGTGCGAGCCTCGCTCCTTCTCCCTCTAGAATTCCACGAGAAAAAAAACACGTCAATAATTTTTTTCAATTTCACAACCTAAAAAACCTCATTTGTCATTATATCTTTCAAAAAATATCTACAAACGCCCACACATGTACTGGTAGACACACGGAAAAAAATTATCATCTTAATACTTTTCTCCACATCCACAGCTGTACGTAATATTCTCAACTCTCAACATTTATCATCCCAGGAATTTATTTTCTCAATACTACTTTATCCCCTTAATAATAATAAAGTTGTGGAAAATTATTACAGGGAAAAGCTTTTCTCCAAAATTCAATCTCCTCACCACTTAAACTATTACTTACACTTATACTCATATACATAGAGACATTTGAACATGGACGTAATTCCCACGAGATACAGTGCAGTTTAAGACTTGCGATTTTTCAAGATTTAAGGGAGAAGTCAAGAATTTTAATTTCCTTCAATTCAACCCATCACAAGTGTACAAAAAGCTGTAGATTTCTAAAAAGGATTTATTGAGAGTAAGGATTTGACTTCTCCCTTTAATTTCAACCCATCCAAACCTTCTGGAACGATACATATTACATGGGGAAACATCTCCCACACATAGACATAGCTATAAAAACAAACTGGTGGCTTATTCACACTTTACTACCGACAGTCAATGCGACTCTAACGTCCGAAAAGATATTTAAGTGAAAGCTCGAGGAGAAAGGGACAGTTGGGGTTGTCTCTGAGTACTTCCTTGATACATTTCAAATGATTCACGAATAAGGGAGAACTATAGGCTCAAGCATATATAAAAACGATAGAAGATAAAAGTTCCTATACATTTTATTTAAGTATAGCACCATTGCATTGGTAGATGCGATACATCAATACACATTAGAGTTATCAACTCTGACAATGCTTGACTTGCGGGAAACCTTATTCCATTTATTCAATCAATATGGGATTGTGCCCAAAAAGAAATTTCATGTAGAATTCTTCCACTCTGGATCAATCCCCTGTCAAGGGAAAGGTGTAGTTTCTCACTCACCTCTCCACCCCAACATTTCCACATGCCCATCATACGTAATTCCTCTCTCATTGTTTCTTATACCCAGCGCATAAGTAGGATCAAACTTTCCTTTTCTTTTTCTCTCCATCTCTCTAACAAAAAATACTCTTCAAGGAAAAATCTCTCGACTTAAAAAGGCACGTTACAGCTACTTTCCCCATTTGAAAAATTCCCTGATCAAAACCAAGAGTCAAACTCAAGCTCTTACTTAAAAATTGGAAAGAGTAAATTTTGAAAATATTTAAAAAAAATTATATCACACGAGCAGGTTTATTTATGGCTACAATATTGGAGCCAAAAATCAAAAAGGAAATCTCCTAAAAGGTTTGATAATTATACATATAAGGAATTACTTTCTTATATGGCAAAACTTAGGGCAATTTGAAATATTCAAAGGTTCCCTTGAAACTCTCAACTTTCTTCTTCTTCCCAGAAATGAATTATAAATCAGTACCGTTACATTATACATGCCTACCCCAATATCTAAGACTAAATTTCTGTAAGGGTTTGAAAGAAATACCCAAGAGTAATTCTTCCCTGTCAATCTTCCGTGGAAAATCTTGGGTCCCAGCGGTTAAAATGGCAACTTTGTCCTACAGATTTAATAAATACCTATATAGAAAGACACTTCAGAAATATTCCCTCTAGCTGAGGTAGCACAAAGAATGGGTTAATATTCGAAGTCTATGCCCATGAAGGCCTTTCATTCACATGGAAAAACCAAGAAAGTACGTTCCACCCAAAACCTAGAAGTTAAGGAGTCTTCCTCAGGTTCTCCATTCTTTACAGTGTATCGGATAACTTTGTTCTTTAGGCCAATATTGAGGGTATTTTGTATGGATTCTTTAAAATAGAGAGGGAAAACTCTTTTCTTTGCTAAAGAGAGTCTCCCTTTTGCAAACTCAAGTTCTTTTGCTTGAGTTGTCACTACCAGGACAAGACCTTTGCACTTGTGATAAAAAGGATTCTCGAGAGGTAGAAAAGAAAGTCAATAAGTATTTTCAATTGCACTCGCAGCAGTACACATATATTCTCCACTCAAAGTGGTACCAGTATTAAATTTTTTCCACCATTAACAATTCCCAGTAGCAAAATATTCAAAATTTGGTACACTGTAAATATAAAATAGTGTACATAAATTAGTACAGAAAATATAATTGATTTCTACCACATAATTTAATAATAACTTACAACATAATGTTAAAGGATGGGGAGAGAAAATAATTCAAGGGTCATCCCTTCAAATAAAAAAGACCACAGATCATGATTTTGCAAAATATGTTGGAAAATGTCACCAGGAGGAGGAGGATCAATTTAGAAAAAGTCCTCGTAGCATTTTTATACTTGAGTAATTTTTGGCAGAGTAGAGGAATAAAAGATGACGAAAAAAGAGAAGCCAATGTAAACGAGAAAGGCTTCTCCTCCTTCGCCCTGGCTTTTCCGCAACAACGCGCTAACCTGACAAGCATGTGGCATTACTGACTTGAGTTGTATATGCTAAAAGTAATGACACTCAAAGGGTTGGATAGGTATGTACGTAGCTAGCTAGGAAATTCCAGAGCAACTAGAACTGCTGAATAACTGAATGAGTAGTGCAAGCACAGGTATAATCTATTCATATGACTTAAGGGAATTTTCCTGTATACCACCACTTCCTTAAATTTTCCTCTTGTCTTTCAAAATCCATTGTAAAGTTTAACATCATGTGCATACAAGGATATTTATTATTATGCAATCCCATACTCCTCTATAATATTAATATGTTTACATGTGGTCTGGGAGCAGTAGTACTGCTACAATAGTATATGGTAAAATGCTTGAGGGTTTATATAGGAACAAGCACCTCTTCACTTTTATATCAACTCTGCGAAAAACAAAGGGTAGGAAAAATCCGAATTCTTCTATAGTTTTAGTAATGCTGTGGGATTCGTAGGAATTTATACCACGGGAAATGTTTGCACATGATGGTAAAGGGATGACTACGTCTAATACTCCTGCTGCTACGTCAGAAAGGCATTTTCTAAATGTTCGCCAGAGCTACATTTGCCTCTGTATAGAAATCCCACTCTCACCATAAACCCATCACTGTCAGTTGGTGTGTCTAGAGTAAATAGTTCTCGTCCTTCCACGTATTTGTCACACTCTATTACACAAAAATATATTTATGACATCAATTTATTTTCTAACGCCTCTCTCACATACTCCTCATCAGACACACTGCTCTCCTTTCCACAATCTACTATCAGATATGGCTAAAAATTCCTCCCCTTTTCCCTGACTTGAGGAACGTTTACCAGGAATTTGAGCTTGTAATCGCCATAGTCTTAACAATTATTATGAACGTTCCTATGTGCACTGCGCTTTTAGTGTAAGTGGTCTTAATAAAGGACCAAGATTATTTCTCTTATCATTGCTATCATTAAAAGGGAAGATTACAATTACTGCGAGGTCAAGGTTTTCATGTTAATCGTTTTTGCCCTTAAATACCATATTTCTTTGAAGATTTTTTCCTTTCTCATCGTTAGCGCATATGATTCAAGTCAATTCCAAAACCCCAGGGATTATTTTCCTACACTAAAGAAAGAGTTGCAAAATTATTCCCTCATCTATTTTACATTATTATTTGAATTGTGAGCTCCCTGGAATGAAGCAAATGCTTCCCCAAATCAGGATGCAGATAGATATTTTTGAACCAGAAAAAATTTATTCTTTCGGAGTGAGTATTTCACAGAGCAGATAAACTATTATTGAGCTGAGAAACTGAAGAGCTCAAACGAAAAAAAAATATAAAGTATTCTTGGAATTGTTTTAGTACCCTCTTCACGATTCAGTTGGGTTCCAACTCTCTCTCTTTTTATGACCACCATATTTGCCAGTTTTTTTAGCTTTCTATACAGACAAAACCATTACACGGTCATCCGAGTCAAGGAAGTAAAAATACAAATAAAAAATATTGCACAAAAAAACATGTTCAAAAGATTTTAACAACTATTTGGCAACGCATATAAATCCGAGAGTAGCACATAAGAGTGAAAGTACAAGGAAAAAACGGGACTTGTGGTCTCTGTACATGGTCTCTACAAACTTGAGTGCATGGCCAAAGCTCATGTCATATAGTATAAGAAGTAAGCCATGTAGACATGGATTATTACATCGACTGTGAAATGGTTTTAGGAAAACGTAAAAAAATCAAAAGGAAATCAATGGTACTTCACACAGCATCTTCACTCACATATAATAATAAATACATGCATATGCTCAAGTAAGTAAAAACAACGTTTCAAGCATTCATTCATAGATATACATGTATTTACATACACGCTACATGTGTATTATATAAATACATGGGAGAGATATAAGGAAAAAGCTTTGAAAACAATAAAAACCATATTGACGTTTTATTCCCTCCTAATAACACTTCCCTCAAAATGCTCACCTATAAAAATTTCACATAAAGGGAGGGCACACTACAATCTATGTTACGATAGGCTATTCAAGTCTACACTCAGCTCCTTCAATGTAAATCCCATAAAAAAAAATTTTCTCAATTGAAAAATCAACAAAAAAAATCCTTATTCATATTTTCGCAGCTACTTTTGGTACAAATGGTCAAATCCCATGCAATATCGTCTGTTAAAAATTTACGTATTGCGTTTTTAGCATCTGTAGGCATTTCAAGAAGTCAACCCCATCAACATACAGTCTTATAAATTTACACAAAAGAAAACATTCATACAAAAGAAGTGCTCCCATATAGTTAGTACGATCACGCTGTATATAGAATATATGCACTAAAGCTTTAGTATATAGAGAGTCGTATGTGTGAAAACTACAATACAAAGGTTGACAACAAAAGTACCATTAGGGGATTCACTTATAATGTGTAATATGCCTCGATTTTTATAGACCTCTTAAAAGCACCATCTAAAAAATACTATGGAGTAAAAAGTGAGTAAGTATGAAAAGGAAAAGCGCGATATTTTACTCTCTACGAGAAAATGAGAGAGGCCCTCTCGTACGGAAACTCGAGCACACTGATTCTACATTATTCCACAGGGTCGACTTTCCCCAACAGCTATTATAACCGTTGTCAGGAAGATAAGTATTAGCCTGGAGTATAGGCTGAAAAACTATCTTGCGATCTGTTAAAAACTGTAAGTGACCCCGTCGGAGACATCCCTTCGCAGTAGGTATATACGTAGTTTATATGTACTTCCCTGGGAAATGTCATCTTGACACAGTGTTGCTTTCTCTTCTTATCCAACATTTAGGTCCCTTTGGGATAGGGAGCGTACAGAGGACAACAGCATAGGATGGTCAAAAATGAATGGGAAAGGGAGACCATGTCACATTTTAAAGCCCTCCTTTTATGAATAAACTATACAATATGAGTGAAAAAAATCAATTTGAAATATCTACTGCATAAACTCTGGATACATAAATACATGTGTGTTTTGTATTAAATGGAAAACGTTTTTTCAACATGCTCACAAAAGAGGCCCAACACTGTAGAATCACTTTTCCATTGAAAGCACTTAAAAAAATAATAATAATACAAAGATTTTCACGCGTAACATTGGAGAGTAAATGAAAAATATCAAAGCAATGTAAACATTCTTGAGAGTAGAGCTTTCTCCCTTTGAAGCAGAAGAGAGGAAACAGGAAAGAAAGGAGATGGAGTATAATGTGTTAGCATATGAATGAATACACAAGAGATGAGAAAATGACTGAGAGAGCAAAGGTTAGTTACCTTCTCCATGAGTGAGAGATGAAGAGCGTAAGCATCATGTGCTCGAAACTGCATAAATCTCATGTTACTTGACTGAGATAATTCCGCGACGACTTTGATGTGAGGGAAAAATCGAAACATGGACTGTACGGCGACGATCGTATTGCAGTCAGAAAGTGTATCCTCCTCCACGGAATTGGATAACTCTTTATTAACGACCACGACGCTCTCAGCAAGGGTAATGCCTGCTCTCAGTAGGTCATCTAAACAGTCAATGGAGCCGAGCATCCAGTATATCATGGGGAAATGTGAGATCGCATCCAAGAACGCCGGGTCTGGCCGACGCTCCAGTAGTAAAATGATAGGATTTAATTTTGATTTTGGTCGAAAATGAGCTCGAAGTGGAACGATGAAATTGTAAATTGCTGTTGAACCAAAGTCCGCCGATAATATTATTGTACTATTTTGCCAATTGTAGTCGTAGGCATTGCGGTAAATGCAATGCTCACAGGCCTGCGGGTAATAAATAGTTTTTTGTCGTTTATTCACACTTTTAGCCTAAAAAGTTGGGAGGTAAGAAAAAACACAATACAGAAAATAATCAAATAATACGCAAATAAGACCCTAACATTTACATCTCTGGTTGCAAATTTCAAAGATTACACAAGAGTCTGTGGCCGTGCAGATTATAATGTATTAGGTTACCTGAGCAAGTTGGAGGCAGCAAAGAGGTTTCTTTTCCCTCAGTAAGTAACACAGGGTAGGAGTCACACCAATGTATGGAGCCACAGGAGGGAAGCCCTTGACAATGGAAGTGGTATCTGCTTGACCCAAATATGGGACCTCATCTTCCGCCTCATCCTCCGATCCCCCCTCATCATCAGAGTGCTTCTCCACATAATCATCTATGTCCACAGACTGGGAGAATGACTCAGGTACTGGGAGGATGCTTGGTCGTCTACTGTCTGAAAATTTCAGGTCCCATAAATATAATAATGTTAATATTTTATCAAAATATGTAATAAACCAAATACAAAATTATCATTAAATTTCTCTCATCCGCAATAATTTACACAATAAGCTAATAAGTAACACATCAACATTAATTTACCTCTTCGCATGGACAAGCTCGGAGGAAGGAGCAAGTTACTTAGACCAAGTTTCATGTGACCACTCGACGTGGATGTATTAGGAGCATCGTCATTACTACCAGGAACAAGGAGTACGGACGAGGAGGAAACACAATTTTCCGCAGGTTTGTTTCCTTGACTGGGACTCAAAGCAGTCAGTTCTGTTCCTGAATGTGGAGAAAGGCCAGTCGGCTGTAGAATCCCGCTCTCACCATTATTCATGCCTGAAGGTGCACTCGAAGGAGCGGGACTAGCACCTTCGGTATTATTGCCAGTCGCAGTGTTCACACTCCCCCCTAATGGAATATTCGTAGGTGTGGATGCGGAATTCTCGTCAAAATCCGAATTTTCCTCTTTCGTGATGCTAAAGTAGAAGCAAACGTCAGATTTTTGCATAATATGCCGAGGGCCAGGATTGAGCAAAATTGTATCTTCATAAAATTCGGGGAGTAGAGAGGGTCGTACTCCGACAAGGGCAACCCCATATTTCCGATGAGCATGAAACGAGGCGTAGGTAAAACTCTTCCCTTCATACTCACCGAAGAATCTTGATTCCCCCAGTCGGATATGATAGATTTCGTTCCCTGAACAACGACCATACAGTCGATGCCATTCTTCTCGTGAAGTCTGACCTTCCCTGTAATTTTGTTTCCAAACATATTAACACATTCTCGTCACTTCTTATACCGCTAATTACAATTACCCATTCCTCCCTTCCTTTAATTCCCTATTCTAAAACATCCAGTCAAAATATAACTCAAAATGTTCATATAGGATCCGTCGATCATATCATTACACCTTAAAAATCTTCCATGCAAACTCATCTATACATTTAAACCTATGTCAAAGACCTCCGATCATATAAAAATCGACAACTCAGTTTTTTTCCGCGTCAATTTCCACATTCGCAAACATACTAACTTACTAAAGCGATCCTTCACTTCATCATCAACATCCTGTTATTTACTTTCTATAAAAACTGTTCAATCTCCACACAAAATTCATTATGTACATCGAAAAACTTTTAGGTACACGAGCAGAGACTCAAAATTACTCCATAACTACGAGCCATACTTCCTAAATGAAGTGAAAGCTTTAATCTTCCGGAGAGGAATAAAAAATAGAAAAATCTTCCTCGCTTCACAAGATCCTGCATAACAACAATTACGGAACCTTTTAATTTCCTGTCAACTCCTAAATCTAATCATGCCTGAACAAGCTTTGGCTTTAAAAGCGTCAAAGTCATGGAAGTAAAATTGTGGGAAATGAATCGATAATTGGACATCAAGATTGAATGTACGCTCTGAACTATCTTTTTACTCCCAGGGTCCAAAGACCCACGTGAAAATTGACTTGGTGGAAATTATTAGTTTAGGAAGCGAAAAATAAAATTCGTCTTGGCATACAATTTTCAAAACAAAATAACTTTTAAATTATCCGAGCGAGCTGACTAGTGGCGGTAACTGTATTAATCACTTCAATGCATCAACTGCGAAGTACAGATTAGAGGATGAGCAGAAAGAGGAAGATTCAACTGATTATATTTATGAGTCGAGGAAAAGTTCCTCAAGGTTAAATCCCATTCTTTCATCTCATTTCCTCTTAATTTAATGCCCAAGGACCTATAGAGATGAGGGTACACGTGTAAAGCAAGAGCGCAGAGAACCGTGTAGGGAGATGCTCTATCAATATAAAGTTGTATCTAAGAAAAATCCCAATTTTTGTTTACCTTCCTCGAGATGTGTGAAGAAGCAGGGTGACAAGTGTGGACGTACCAGGAAACAAGCAATTATTTGCGAGGAGTGCGTACTTGAACTCATCTTCACAAACAACATGCTCAGCAAACCTCACATGGATCTTGTTCTCAGGTCGGAAAATCTGAACATATTGGGGTACTCTTGGGGCATAGTCTTTCACCGCCCAAGACCTCAGGATTGTATGTTCATCCGCAGCCGTTTTGTCAGCATAATTACGTGCGGCAAGGATGAAACAAGCCTCGGATTCACCCATTCTTGCCCTAACCAAGTCCGTATCCTTGAGGCAAGAACCCTGAATATAAATTACCCGCTGAGCCCAAATTGGAACTTGTAGTATCATCCTCATTGTCGTGTCCAATTCCATTGGGGAAAGTAGCACCACATAATAATCCTACGGAAAAATTAAAACATACATAATTTAAAACCAATGATAATAACAAAACAACCCCACCAATTATAATTACTACAACCCAGTCGAAATCTCAGCCAATTATCATACCAAAATTTATACTAAAACAGAACATGTTCTAAATGCCGTTATGCTTTTCTATTCAATTTTTAATATCAATTATTCGGCAAAGCCACGTATTCAAAAATCAGATTACTCAAAAACAGTTACATAAATAAAATAATCCGCCTAAATCCCTCTCCCCAAACAAACCATAATACAGCAAAATAACGAGATTTTCACATCCCTGCAACATTTTGAGAAAGACACTGTAATATATATGTAATTAATTGCCTTTAAAAATACAACCATTGCATTACAGTCAGAAAAAGAAAGATAACAAATGACAAGTCAGTTTATTAAGTTGGCCATGAGTCATTCATTATTATTTCATCCCACTGTGCATATCATTCTCTCAATTACAGGTCCCAAAAAGGTATTTTACCCACCGGCAATCATACTTCCAACTATACGTTAATTGTCCTCTAAGGATATCCTCCAATCGCTAATTACGCCCAAGAAAAAATCCAACTAAATGTCAGCCTCCTTCCCCCTTTCATAAACATGTACTATTTCTAAATTCTAAAAGCACAACCTCCTTTAATTTATCTCCCGAATATCCCCCCCACTCCCCCCCCCCCACCTCAACTCAATTCCCACAGTCACCGTTACGGAAACTGCTCCAGTAACTTTACATATACATATGCAAGTAAAAAACAGTCATCTCCACCATACCTTAACCAAATGTAGAAAAAAAACCTTGTAGGAAAATCTACTGGAATTTAAACAACTGGTAAACAAAATGAGTCCTCTAACATGTCTCTACCCCTTCGGTTTACAATTTGTAGCTAACTCTTGTGGGGAGGAAAGTAATTTGAAATCCGTCACAAAGGAAATCGTTTCCTAGTAATTTCATTTAAGTATTGCTCCTCCGGGGAAAATTTCAATGAAAAACCAAGTGCAGTCTGGTGGCCATTAAGTTCATTATTGGTTTTCGTCCCCGTAATTCCTGTCCGACAGACAGAATATATATTTATTCCGTCCTTCCTTGAGACATATACCCCTCAGTACGATGAGACTCCTCAGCTCTATATGCTCACTCACAATGTCAATCTTTCCTGTCCCAAGTCTTTTACATACATACAATTTAACAGCTACAGAGTGTAGGAAAACACCACGTCCAGTGTAAAGCCCCTACACATACAAATTGTCAGCCTAATTCCAAAACTTCCCATAGTTCTTTCTCCTTCATTCCAAACTACTCCTTGAGAAATTTCCAAGTTTCTCAATAATCCAAAGTGAAAGTGCGCTCCTCATTTTTTAGCAACGCCAGGAGAAAGTACATATAAAAAAATAAAGGATGCGAAAAAATTGGATATGACGTGTTTTATAACTTCATGTTGGGAAAGGCTAAATAGCATCAACAAAAGAATATGCGACGTTTTGGAATTACAACAACATAGTTTATATTTACTTTTAGCTCTCTCTTCCAAGATAAACTACTCTTTCCTCATCAATAGAGAGAGAGAGAGTGGGAGTAAGAGAGAGATGGTGTGCATCATGCGTACCTTAAATATATCTCTTCGGATCAATGATTACAACGTACCGAGAGTAACAACATGTGAGGATGAATAAAACAAATCCATTCACATTCTCCTAATCCCATTTCACTTTCTCTCACCAGGACAATGATCTTCTACTCACTGAATAACCAATGAGCCCTTACATTTCTTTCTTCCAGTCTTATAGGCTTTTCCTCATGCTATGTCAAGCATCTCAATAATTTCCTCCCATAAATCCTCCTTTATACATATGCATGTCCCTAGTAATACATACTCATTTTAATCAATAGCAACAGAACAAACTTTCTAACTACTTAATTATTGAACTTCCTACAGAAACGGAAGTAAAAAATGATTATTCGTAATAGCTTCTGTATTTCCCGTTACACTTTTACAACAACTAACTCAGTGTTCCTCTAATAATATATACGCAGTTAAATGCTACAAGTTATTTAGAACTTAAAGACTAGAAAAACTTGAGCTTAAAATATAGTTCAATTCCCATATAAGTGAAAAACAGGGGAAGGGGAAAGTATTACTATGCCATTATTTTAATTAGTTTAAACTTTTCTAGAAACTGGGGAAAGAATAGATAAGTATGTATACAATCTATACATAGTTTTAGGCCCAAATCCCACTTCTATTAAATTACATACACTGTACATGTATGTACATATATATAAGTATATTTGTAATGATAAAGTTAGAAAATCCTGAATAGAAGTGAAATTGTTTTATTTTTTTCTCTCTTTTCCTGAAAAACAAAACTGTAGCTTTTCGTGACCGGGAGCAGATCCACAGTCCTACTAATGACATTAGCCCTGCGTATACGTAGGAGAGAATTACAATGGTCGTTAGTATTAGCAACAAGGAATATTGTGGAAATCAGCTTTGTCTCCTTTCCCCAAGGGAGAACTCTGTCGTTTCTACAAGGAGGCACACACAAACTATGGCAATTCTATCAACTTCAACGCACTGTACACCCCAAAGCTGGCATTTATATACAACTTAGTCTTTCTGTCAGTAGATATAGTTTCTAGGTTAAAATACCATGGGTATAAGTAATAGTAATACGCTGGGGATGAGAACAAAACTTGTAAGACACAGCTCCAATTGAGACTCAGGTATCCTCCATCGTTCGTTAAATCCCAAACTATTAGTACTATAGTGTAGATTCAGTGGTTGATAAATTACTGGCTACAGCTATACATACATGCAACTACATATGTAAGCACTCCTTCCAGCTCCTTACACTCTACACAGACATTGTAGCACATAGCTTCACTTGAAGTCCATTTAGTTCAATTCATTGTACACGAGTATGACTAAAGCCACCAGCAAACAGCCATAGAACTGATTGCGGTAATCATAGTAATAATTTATAAGAGAATATCCCAGAAATGTTCCTTTTTCCCCAAAATTTTCTGTCTCCCGTAACTAACTCACAATGGCATTGTAATACTTTAGTGAACATCACACAAAGTGTATACTTGAATAATACCTTAGAATAAACTAACAATAAGAGCAGAACTTCAACACTATTTCTCTAAAACGTTTACATTCTCCCTGTCCTAATAGTTTTACTCCAGGAAATACAGTTTCCTAATGTACTTCCCCCCACTTCCAAATTCCATAGATAATATTGAATATACGTAGAAATATCACACTTGATACTATGATGAGTGAAGCTAAAATATAGTAAAATAGCTAGTTTTCTTTATTGTAGCAAAAGTTCCATAGGCGTGGATAAATAGGGTGTAGTTCTAAGTTTCATTCTGTCAACAACAGCCTTTGAGCATACAAATTTAAAATATTTACTTAGCAATAAAATGCCCGGGTGGCTTTTGTCAATTCCAACTAACAGCGAATGGGTAGGAAAAATAGTAGAAATACAGGTATATGTGTATGTCTGATAAATTTCTCATTAAGTCAATACCTACTATATTTGCTCCCGACTTACAATCAGTCTTATATAAATAAATTCCTATACAGTATATTGTGAATCATTAATGAGCCACATGAGTTACACCTTCAATGAGAACTTCTATACCATTTAGCTTTCTCGTTCTAATTTAAAAAACTTCATCGAAATTACATTTTGTCTACTCAGGTGTGTACATATATGGAGAAACTTCGTAGTAAAATATACAAAATTACTACAGCAAAAAAATTTAAATTCTCACTGTGAATCGCTAAAGCCAAAATAAATCTAACTGAGAGACCAAGGAGAATTTAAATGATGCTTCAATATTAAATTAGTTTACAAAAAAAACCAATACAATTTAAATACGGACAGAGAGAGAGAGAGAGAGAAAGAGAGCTCAAGTCAATCCTTTACCTGAAGCAAGGGATGAGCATAAAATTCATTGAGAAAGTCCATGATAGTGTCAGCATGAAGAGTAGTGCTGCACACGACCACATGGTGTTCATTTTGTGCACGATGGGATGAGTAATTCCCACCCAGCTTCTGTCTCTCCATCCAAGTGAAAGCCAACTGCTCAAATTGAGTTGGGAGAACAATCAATGCACTCCCAATCATCGCAACCATGAAAAATTGTGAGGGCCAAATATCCGGTACAAAATCCCCGTAGCCCACCGTTGAGAAAGTTACTATTACAAAGTACGTTGCTTGAAATAAATTCAGTCGCTTGTGACCCGCACGTTGAAAATGCTGAATTCCACAGACACTTGTGAATACGAGGCAGACTAGGGTCGCGGATAGGACGGTCAGTTGCTGGGACAGGGCCGACTGACTCCTCTGCATCGCTCGATGAAGGTCATTAAACATATTTTCCAAAGCGTACTTGGCCAACCATAAATTAAGAAATACTGGAATGAATAAGTTCCGTAAAGGTGGATGAAAAATAGTCACTACAAATGGTACAGTTGCTACCAACTCAATTATAAATTGACGTGACAAAAGCTGCTGAAGTAAATTTCCCTGGAAAAAAAGAAAAAAGGTAAAACACCAAAAAAAAGAATTAGTCACCAAAATCCTCTTATCGCAGTTGTCGCAGTAGATAGTCACACCTTGAAATTAGTTTCCGTCCTAAAACATATGTTTCAATTTCCACCTTAATTCATTCCAACAAATCAAATTCCTATATAAGTTCCTACACATACCATATTATTACATAATTCCCGCCCTTAAAAAGCCCCTAATAAAAGTGTATAAAAAGTCACCCTCACACATTTCACTTGACATTCACTGCCATATTTCCTAGTACTTTTAAATTATTGCCTTACAATGGTCCACACTTTCCAATCCATTACAGCCCGTCATAATTCACCTCTGAAGCCATTCAACATCCTACCTTGACTTATTTCCCTACAGGACAAGTCCCTCATTCATAATACCTTAATCCTATTAATCATCCTAGCCTCAGTCTAATTTCCTACAACCTTTTATATTTCTCACCTCCATAAAACTCGTTCTCCAACTTCCATTATCTATTGTATTCTTCTATTCCCCAACCAAAAAACTAGCTTCAGCCAATACAAAAATTGTATAAAAAATTCTAAGAGCTAACAAAAATATTGAAGGGCTTTGGTACAAAAATAGAACATCCTATAGTGATATTACAATAAGTGAGTTACTTAAGACCCGTCAAAAAAAAGATTTAGGAAAAAAGGGACTTTATACCTTGTAACCAAGGTAGCAGAGTAAAACGGACTCAGATAGACTGATGATGGCAAGGATAACGTGAAGCACCCACATGTAGAGAGGTCGATTCACCCACACAATAGCATCCCAGTTGATAATCGGATTGTCCTGAAATCTCTCTTCCGTTTGATTCAGGGCGGCAAGGTACTCGGATTTATCACTGGCTGGACACCCATAGCTATAAATACGTAGAAAAAAACCATTAATCAAAAAAATCCCCTTCCCTTTTATCACATTAGGACACATATTTATCTACACAATGCATAACCATTAGGCGTCATAATCATATCCGACAGCTTCAAATATGCTTCTTAACAAAGCTGTCACCTGATTTCTCTCCCCCCCCTCTCTCTCTCTACATTCATTTTTATTATTACCAATCTAAAGAGGCTTTCTGAAAGGAAAGGCTGACAAAATATCCCAGCATTTTTTTGATTCACGTCAACTTTTTTCCTTTTCAAGTCCAACACCTCACGAACGCCGAACATTTTTCTTTCTCCTCACTTTTTCTAAAACCAAAATTTAGGAGGAATTAGTTATGACAAGCAAAAATGTCGTCTCTGGCAATAAGAGAAAGGTAATAGGAGAAAAACGTCTCTATTTTCCCACCAGCACTACTATAATTTCCTCCAATTAAAACCTTATAAGAAGAGAAAGAAAAGGAAGTTTCAAAAATTAAGCTCAGTAGTTACCACACACAGACTTGTTTTAATTACAACACATTAATTTTTATTTTAGTATACTTTTTTCCTACATTTTTAGCACACCATTTCCTTCCAGAAATATTTCCACCGATTAAATTCACTCCTTTCATACGAATAACACATAAAGAAAATGTGAATAAATGCTAGCAAAAATACCAGGGCTAAAACAGTAAAAAAACTCAATCGCATCGTTAAGGGCACAATAGCTATATAGCCGGAATTGTAGAAGGAATTATTGTAGTCTAATCATAGGGCTATGAGGCCTTGGATTTAAAATGAAAGAAAGAAATAATAAAACCGTGTGAATGGAGAGCCGAGAGGGGTTCCTTCTCTAGAGAAAAAAAACATACCTACTGAGCACATCACTTGTTCAATTATTACAGTAATTATGGTACATTAAGGAAATCCTTTGAAGGGGCCACATCACAAAAATATCCTTCATCTCTCAGTCAGCTTTAGCTTATGGACATGACCTACAAACAAAATCCACCACTAAAAGTTTCCATACAAAAATCTCCCGCCTGTCCTCGCACTCATTCCACTTACTATTTAATAGATGAATTACATACGAAAAGTTTGATGTGATGTGGTAAATTGTACACTCATAGCTTAACGTACACATGGCTAAAGCAAAAATGATACACTATTTTGCTCCTAAGATTACTCACAAAGCCACCATCTCATTTATTAGGTGGATGCGTGAAAGTAATAGGAAATAGTAGAAAGTCCGGAAAACGACATTTCTTTTGTACGTTAATCCAAAAATTCTCTATATTATGACTCCCGTCTATTTTTAACAAATGTTCCAATTCCATCTAATGATAGACCAACGAAATTGGAGGTTTCGCCATTTAAACAAGCCACTTTCTCCTTTCCCTCTACTTTGTGCTCAGTAACCCAAAAATATGTACTCAAATATTTTTGTAACGCGCTTGTATTGCCTTATTCTTGGTAAGTTAAAGGGTTTTCGTATCCAATCATCATACGCACTTTATTTCATATGCACAAATTCGATACAGATTATATACGTACGCAAAAAAATCCTCCCACTCCCGCAAATTCCTTTTCTCTGGTCGTCCTTCTATGAAGAGGAAACGTCAAAAGCTTTAATAGGCTTAAAAATCAATTTATTATTAACAGAAAAAAATATTCCCATGAGATTTCCATGTATGAAGAGTACCAAATTCTAACAACCCAAATGCTTTAAAAAATGTAACGCACAGGGAAGCAAATTCCCACAAAAAATTCCATATGAGAAAAGGTCCCTCTCTTAAAAAGAGTTGATCCTCCAGAGACTGACATTATTGTGACCTGGAACGACGTATGTACTTTCTATACTTTCCCTATTGAATCCGCCATTGAATTTGACATTTCCTCTTTTTCACACACATCATCAAGTTATAATGCATCACTCAATAACCATATGACACTTCATCCAAAAAACGAATGAGAAGATTAAGTGACATATGTGTGACGATTCAATTGTCATATCTATTCCCTCCGCGTATGTCATTCCTCGTAGAATACTCGAAAAGAAAATCTCCACACAAAAATCTCATTGGAGAAGAGAAATTCTCAGAAGGAACTTTTACAAGTAAAAACCAACGCTCAGAATAATTTCCTTTCTCAGCAGAAAAAAATCTCATTCAAGGAATCAGATATACATACTTTCTATCATTAAAACTGTCACTTTTATCACACCCACCCAATACACCTTCGCTCATCCACCCGGAAATGTTAGGCTCTCAATCATAGCACTATTGCATTGACAATTTAAATTAATGTTTTCATCACTTGCGTACAATAATCATAAATTCATCATATCGGGAAGAAAAGGAATGAAAAAATTCTATTTATATGTAAAACTTGATAATGATCGTGTCAGTCACTTTCACTCCTCTTCATTTTTATCACTTCATCTACCTGCGTGAGGACCATGAAGTGAGAGACATAAGATGAGCATGAAATTTTGTATATTAGTATTTCTTAAGAGAAAGGATAGCATTAAATCGATAGGGAAGAGAAAAAAAGATAGAAGATAAAGTTTTCACGGGGTGTATATACATGTATATACATACGTAGCTATTACATTCGACAAAAGGGATAGAAATTCCCTTTGGAAATTCCTTTTCCAAATGATGACTTGAGGCCTGACATTGAAGATTCAATTCATTCAGGCTAGGAGAGAGAGAGAGGATACAATGGGAGGAAACTCTTATTTATATGCTGATGCCTTGACTACTACAACTACAACACAAGTGTTCATGCTCAAGTTCCCTGAAATTGAAAGACTCCAAACTCACTTGAAATCTACCTTCATTAAAAAAGTATCCAGCCCGTGACTTTGTGTGTCCTGTCCTTTTTATGTACCACTTTTCCTAGGTCCTTTTTGTTCCTCAAAATCAATCTTCCTATCTCCCATCCCATCCCATACTATAAATATACATAGCTCCATACTTAACATCACCCTTGTCCTTTCTCCTGCCGAAATACCTATACAATAGTGTGCATATCGTAATAAATAAAAGACTTTTCCCTCGATATCTCTAAAAAAACCTGGAGACTACCATAAAATAACTTGCCATATTTATGGAACCATCATCATCATTATCATATGAGGAATCAACAAAAATGAATTCCTTTGTATTCATAGCACTCGCCATGTATTTCTTCTGTAAATTTATAATAAATGTCATTTTCAAGTATCATCGCATCCAATTCCCACCGTCTCCTGTTTTTCCTCCACAGCTTCCCCAATACTGCTTGTCTAGTATTAAATGACGACGTGACTTAACTACGTATGTAAAGCATGACAACCAGAAACAAGTCTTACTTAAGCCTTCAGTTTCTATCAGATATGTAAAAAATAAAAATAAAAACTTTTTCTCTTGCTCAAGTCCTGTTCCAACGTGACAGGAACAACAATAACAATACTATTTTCCAGCTTAATTCATGTTTACATCTCCACTCCCTTACATAAGCGCACCTAAAGGTGAAGGTTAAAGTCATTTCCGAGAATAATCTTATTTTCGCCGGTAGAATGGCCAATTCTTTTAATAGTAGCAGAAGTACCAGGTTTATGTGTACATAATAAAAGCACTCAACTGGCTAGCATCCCGCTACCTTCATGCATATATACATTACAGAGCTAATACACATGTACTATAAAATAAATAAACATTTTTATTTATTATCATCATTTTCTACCATCACCGCCGCCATATGGTTTTCAAGCATTGACTGGGACGCTTGAGTAGAATATTAAATGAATGGCTCCAGGTAATATTCCTATTCATGGGGTTTTTTCCAAGCAATTCCGAGACCATCTAATCAAATATATCACATACTCCAGGGTTACTGGAAGTACCCTTATAAGAGGTAGAAGTTATCTACCTCTTATCTTCAATCTAACTATCTATATACGTACATTTTTAAAACATGCATAGAATCATTTCTCATAAAGTCAACCATTTTTAAAATCCTTCATAGAATAATATTAGGCAATCACAATAACCGCATGTTTCTACACAACAGCAGCAACCATATTTCCTATTCCTTCATCCTCTAAATTACACGGCCCAATTGAATCACAATAAATAAATCCTCTTTTGAATTTTCTCATGGAAAAGGCTAGAACACGTAATTTGAACCGTCAATATTAAAACCATGTTTTATTTAATTTACAAATTTCCTTTCATAAATTCCCACGTCGTGGTCCTTTCTAAGAAAATTTGGCTTTATACAAAGGAGAACAAATAGTAAGAAGTTATGTTCCTACAAACTTATTCAATGTTCAAGCCTCCACCCACGCTCACTCAAGCTGAAGAAGGGAGTTTGTCATAATGACACTTACGCAGTAAACATTTTGCCTCAAATGAGGTTACCCACTCGATCCCTAAACGATCTTTAAGGTCAGACAGAGTCAAAAGGGCCATCCCAAAAGAGCCTAACGATTTTATATGAATTCTATCCTGTAGATTCATAAGAATTTAACAAAAATTAATAGTAATAATTATTGCTCAAACCCTCTCACTAAATACTGACATTTTCTAGATTATTGATTCCTTCTTTAAAAGATGGTTAGGGATATGAAATTCCAAACACAAGAAATTTCTTGTGTGACACACGTCTATGCAAGAAGACATTGAAACCCCACACAATCCAGTATTATATCCTTCATATTGCTTCCAAGTTAATGAGTCCAGTTTGTATGCACAGACTGTGACCAAGGAAACTAATGACTATATGACGAGCCTTGAATTCTCTAGTAGGTGAATGGTTTGCATATATAAAATAATCATCACAATGTCATGCATCCAATTCCACCTGTATACCATCTATCCGTTCAACACTATACACACACAAGCAGAGTATCATATGACAACGACCTCAATCTTCCAAAACTAAAACCCATGTAGCATTTTGTAGAAGTCAACCCCACAAATTATTCATTATTAAAACTCCCGAAAAACAAAAACCTCTCTTGCAACAAGGAAAGGTAATCAAGAGAAAATTTTTGTCAAAAATCCATCATTCATACATTTGCTCATTCTTCGACCAGTTAAATACATAATAAATTGGTGTAATTTATTTTGTAGTACTTTTAATATTAGAATTTTAAGGGCCGCTAAAGTTGCCTTTACTTTTGTACAACCAGTAATGACAGATTCCTTTTTATTATGAGCACACGAAACTTTGCAATAAGGGGGGGGGGGGAGAAGACAGTAAATAATAATTATCTTTGGGTTGACATCCACCAACTACCCATTCATTTACAAGAGAGAAAGTCGGAGACAGAGTTTCTCCATTGCCTTCTTTGAACATGAATTAAGAACATCAGTTCTGTAATTAGCTGTCGTTATGGAGAATAAATTAGGACAATGAAGTACCTTCATCATTTTCAATACATAATACTCGTATTCGTATAATATGACAAGTGAGGATAAGGTGGTGAAAACATTTGATATTTCATAGTAAAATGGTAATAATTATTATTCTGCACATAATATATTTAATTTCCCATTAACTGTATACATTATGATTCGGACGGAAGAATTTGGAACGAAAATGTTATGGCTTAGAATCTATAAATTATTGTTTTATATATTATACGTACATGGATTATACAATCATAAACTTGGAATTCTTTCAAAGTTAAAATTACCTTTTAATTACTCATCACACATATTTAGGAAAAGCATTGAGAAAGAAAATACCTCATTATTTCAAAATTTCCAAACTTTCATTTCATACCAACAAAAAGGGCTCGTGTATGAATCACATCTCTGGCTTACCTATTTAAAAGTAGAAATAATAGCTGCGAAGTTCTCTCTTACAAATTTTACAGGCTTATACACAGATATTACTATAGTGAAGGGATTTCATTTAATGAGCCTCTCTTTGTTCCTGTCATTTCTCCAGGGATAGGATTCAGCCTCAGCAAATTAATAGAGTTCATACTACAATTATGGCAGTTATACGATTTGAGTACACTGAATCTGTAGCAGGTATAAGCCCACTGGGGCTATGGAATTACCTTTTCTCTTGCACATACTTATGGAATTAGTCAGAGCTATGTGAAATACTATATAATACGAACATTGTATTTAAAGTATGTGCACATCTTTTATACAGTAACAGTCCTTTGGGGAAAATATTTGTTTGGATAAAAAAAAATCTCATTTAGTCTATAGAGTAAGAGTACATGGTCATTTATAATTGAAATAAAAGGGTCTCCTCTAGTATTTGCTTCATTGGCTTTGAAAATTAAAGCTATTTGTACATGCCACAATTTGAAAAACGAGACTTCCCAAAGCAGAAATCATATCGACGATAAAATTATATTCCATATCGTCGGTTAAATTACAAAATGGGCTGTAATTATCGGAACGTAATGGGAAAAACAAAATTATAGCCCCTTTTCACTTTAGCCGAGGACATGAAGATTGTTACAAATTAGCTTTCTAAAATCTGGAATTAATTTTAAATGATATGAGATATATATGCATATAAATCTAGGTATATGAGGTTCACTCATTATTGAATTCTCCATTTCTTGGGAGATGAAGATGAACATGACATGACAGACACTATAGCCTTACTCGTCCATAATTTCTGCAAATGAGTATAAAGGAGACTTATTTACTGCAACCAAAATATGAGTATTCATTTCGTACTAATATTAATGAGCTGACTATATTTATTTCGAAATGCGATTGAAGTGGAGATTCGAAATGAGATTTCTCTCACACTGCATTGGCCTCTCATCACTAAAAACATATTAATAAAAATATCGATGAGATAACCTTTGACCATTAGCATACCGGTGATGTAATGTTTTGATCTGATTTTTATGGCACCAGTAATTAGTAGTATGCATTGCATCATCCATGATATCTCCGATACATATTGCCTCGGGGAACGAAACAATCCCTCCAAAAATGGAAATACATAATCATTCAGGTAAATAACAATTTATTACCATTGAAAAATATAAGAGCATTTCCTACAGAAATGAAAATATTATTGAGAGCACGTGCAAACTTACATGTGTTTTCATAACAAGCACATGTATGTCTTGAGCTTGTCCAAGTTACAAAGAAATCTTCGTACTAATTTTCAAATAATAATTTCGAGAATTTATGAGGATTTTGGTCTTTCACCCAAAAGTTAAAACTGTGAGTGCCGTATGCTCTCTGCCACGACAAATAATCATTGTAACATAGAACAAAATCACTACCACTCAAGTTTTTTATGAAAAACAGTAAAATTATTCCTATCGAAAAGTCTCTATTGATTAGTAACCTCGGAGGGAATACATCAGTTTTTCGAATCGCGAGGGATTCTGCCTGCGGAATTATTTACGGAGAGATCGTGGTCCGAGGGATTATTTCCACTCATGGTTCAAAAACATATAATTCATACACTACTAAAGGTAACGGTGCGATACAACATTTTTTGAAATCCAAAACTTTTTCCTAACCTGGAAAAAAATCACAGCAAAGATTTTTCTAGTCCCTATTTATATCTCATCTATTTATCTAGTTCATTATTACATCAAAGTCAAGATCATAAAACTTAAGCCTTCATTTCTGGAGATTATTTCATACTTACGAAGTAATTAGTAAATTCCCCCAACTCATCCCATCATTGACATCCCATCAAGATTTAATCTTCCGCCAAATTCTAGTAAAACTGTCGGCCAAACTTTTAGCAAGCCAATCCCTTACAAATTAAAACATATAAAGAACTATAAAGAAGCTGTAGTAACACGAATCAAAAGAAATTCCGATGACTGACTCCGGAACCGTACTTAGGAACTCCATATGATACTACATCATCCAAAAACTCAAGAGGAAGCATTATAGGAGTGAAGAGGAAAGTGCAATGCTATTTCTGTCAACAAATCTTCCCATCCCAGTAAATACTAAGCTGGAGGAACAATATCCTTGAGCAAGACGTTGACGTTCGAAGAGAGAAAGTTAAAAGAGATTTCTAAGCTGCCAGCATAACCTTTGCCTTATAAATGTCATCACGTAAGAAGTAAATTCCAGCATTGAAATAGTTACGAGCACAGATAAAAAGTTACATATACATGTAAGTTTCTCACATACTCAGATTTACTTCTCCTTCATAAAATGATTAGAACTCTTCACATATACACATTTCTAAAGCTTCTACAGCTACTACCTACAGTAGCACGCTTTACCATACAAATGCTCCACAAAGGCATCCTTATTAGTATATGACTTGCAGGACAGAAACCTTTCCACATGATGGAACTCAATTAAAAGGGCAAAATTTAATCATTTTAATTCCTCTATTCAACAAAGATTCGTATTTTAACAGAATATCCCTATTTCTTCGCCTTATTCAGTCTTATTCATCCCTTAATAATTCATTTCTCAAAAGCAACCATTTCTAAAAGACAGATAAACTCAGGCAGGACTCAAGGTTTCAAAGATTCAGTAAAGTTCACACAAAGAAATTCACAAACGATGGTCTTCGGTAAATATCTTTTTAAAACTACTTTACTGTAATATTTATTATTTTGCCTTTGATTCGGAAAAACAAATCTAAACATTATAGCAACTCCAACTGAGGGCATAGAAAACTCGGGAACATCCGGACGTCAGCTTAAAATAAATGACTGATAAATTATTGATTGCCCAAAAATAGCATAGCATCATAACTACAGTCATAAATAGAATATAAATGTACCGTAATAAATAGCATATATACATCCTTCTAATTCATTTCCATTGAGTTGTGTGCATATTTAGAAAAGAAATACATAGTGAAGGTTGCGTGGCTAAAATATTGTCACTTATTAAGCCCATCTATCTGTCATTTTTGCTCAACTGCGTGTAGAAATGCACCGTACCCTCTGCCTTTTACTATAATTTCAGCTGATGACAGGAGGAAAACACTTGCTAACCTTCACTGGATCCTTCCCAACACTATTTCTATTTTTGTAAAGTTTACCTACTTATTACAAATGCATACGAAATTCCACATACACACACACCCACATATCTAACCGTAGCTCGCGTGGTCAAAAAACCTCCCGCCTTTCTGTGTAAGTAAAGTCCAGCCCCACAGACCTTCTCATAATATTCAATATCTTTCTTAAATATTCAATTTACTATACAAAAACATAGAGACCTATGAGAGTCTCAAAATAACTGGACATTGACAAGCCATAAATAGAATTATTCGAAAAACACCAACAAATTATTGTTCTTCTCATAGAGATGCATACAGTTACAAAAGCTATAAATACATAGCAGAGACTTAAACATTCTCACACGAATCTAAGAATAGAGTATCGATCCTCAATTATTTTTCTTATAAGGTCTCACAAACCGAAGAAAATTCGTATATTTTTGTAGTTGGCCGTACGCTCTACAGCACCGCACTTGTCTCAATAAATGAGAGACAACGCGGACAAGTTTCTAGTACTACGAGAGTTAGAGCTGCTTTGAGTGGTCAAACCAACCGAACCTCCATCACAAATAATTTATATCTTTGCGTTCTACATATGTATTCTCTGGATTTGCCATTAAATATATTCTCAAGCGCTACTATCACACATTTATATGCAGAACAAAGATCTATAAATTGCTTTATTGGAGATTGGAGTTATAACTGCGTATAGTATATAGTGGTTGTTACAACTCAAGCCTTTTTGTTTATTGTTGTCTTACAAACTAAATCCTACCCAAACTGTGTATGTACAAGCTTTCATCAAATAGATAACAACCACCTAGAATACTACTAACTTTTATCACTACACAAATCTTATATATATGTATGAAAATGTTCCGACAAACTCAAATTGCTTGTTCTACAATATCCTATGTCATTACCATCCGGTCATTATTCAGCTAACAGTATAAGGACACAAGTAAATAAAGGAAAGCAGAATTAATTTCCCCCCTTGAAGGCAGTCTTCTTCTCATACTACATCTATCCCTATGCATATATTATCAATTACATTCCCATTTGTATGTAGTCACTAAAAGTTACAAGATAAAGTTTTAAATCGGTATGTATGAAAACTATGGAATAATAATAAAATTATTATTATTATTTGAAACAAAACATTTCGCCAAAAGTAAATTAATTCCCTAGAAAAGCTCCAAATAATTGTACAGGTAACTGGAAAGTTATAAACATTTCATCATTTAAACTGCAAAGGAGCCACACTGCTACACATTTCCAACTCCTCTGGCAAAAATTTTAAATATAGCTCATTTTTTCATTTTGCCGAGCATATGGTAAATGGTAACAATATGCAGATCTAAAGTTTTCTTTACCAAATGGCTATATATTGTAGTACAGGAAAGGTACACTATCTTTCGCTGCAATAAAATAAAAGCAATATAAAATTCACATCCACAAAGTTTCACTAACTAACAATAAGGTCTAATTAACTTTCCATTGTTTCCTGCCGGGCCTTCCAGAGTCAGTAATACTTGAACTAAAAGGGTTGTCATCCAAACATAAAGTTGTACTATGTAGATGCATATGTCCATTTAGGGCACTAAAAATAGGTACAGTTCCATACTGACTATAAGTATTATATATATAATAATGTTTTTGTATACATTTCAGACATACATACACGCGACGGTAACTAATGAGCCTCATGTTTTACTTTTCCTCTTTTAGTATTATTTATTTACTCGCGTTCACTTAATACTCTGCTTTAATTTCATAGGCTCCCACACAAACCAATATTTATACATATAACATGTATAAATTTCTCTATATATACGTGTTTCATTAACTGACTGAGAGCATATAGTTTGTGATCGATTCGGAATACCAGCGGAATTCTGGAAAATAAAAGTCCCTGGAATCCGCGTACTTTACAGTAATTATTTACTGACGTCTACCACTATATCCTACGTCCTCCACCAAATTGCCAATTGTTCTAGTGCTAAGGGCCAGGGTGGTTGATGTAGAGCTTTTTCCTTACCACAGTACTCTATCTATACACAAGAGAGATACATACACGCGAAAAGTAAAACCGCTGGAGGAACCCTGACTTTTCCTCTCCCATCATCCTTTTCTTTCGTCAATTACGTCGACCACCAAAGTAAACAAGGACATTTCCCTTCTTGACGGTTAATTAGAATTTCTGTGAAAGGAGAGAAGTTGATTCCACTATATAGCACTAGCACACAGACATATACACGCACACACAAAAAAATACTGCTACTATACTATGTTTCCTTAAATGTAGGAAAAATAAACTAGAGGTCTGGGAGCATAAAGAATCAAGTCAACTTCGACAGTGACAAAAGCTCCAAGGTTTAATTTCAAAATTCCCTACAGCTCCATTTGTTCCGCTGAGTACTTACAACATTACAGGTCCCCATCGGAAGAGTCGAAATTGGAGATTGCCCCAAACCACCACTAATAAAACTACTTGTCTCCTCATTATCTTTAAATTGCAACAATACTTTATCCACTACTTTACCTCCCAAATTTCTTTCCACATCCATTTCAATTCTTACATGTAGTTACTTATATATTCACAGAATTTCCTCTACTCGAAAATAAAACAGATTCATCCCTCTCCGTCTTACCTATACATACCTACCTATACTCATTAACATTGCTTCATACCTTCTTATTATAGCCATAGTTCCGAAACCTACTTCCTTTCCTTCCTTCTTACAATTATTAGAAAACGCACACAGAAAAAAAATGTATAGTGCTATTTCCCTCACTTTCACTATCCGGGAATTTACTCCCATCTATTTTAAATGAGACTTTGACACTGTCCTCGATCTATTTTATTGATACACATACTTTACTCGTCGTGTAGAAATTATCCACAACTCTGACATGCATACATCCATTCTTGCCACGCCGGTCCTTCCTATGGGAGATCCCTTTCCGTTCCCTCTATTTTTTCCATTTTATAGTTTTTGATCCTTGCATTCAAAAAAGTTGAATGGATTCGGAAATATTCTCCTCACAATAAGTCATAAATCCTCACTAATGGAACTTCCATAAGAAATCTAAAGCTCTATATATGAATTCAATAAGTCCCGGACAACATTAACAACTCCACCACATACACGATAAAGTCCATGTTAAATACCTGTACATTTTTCTATAAAGTCAGGCATATAACGTAGACAGTATATATCTAGATTTAGCCATATCGACATAAGGAAGAAGATACGCTGTTTGGAACACGTTAGCCCTTTCCTGAGGAAAAAATCTTGATTGATATAGTAAACCACACCAAAACCGTAATAAGATTTGAGGGATTTTTTAGATGACTTGAAAATCCATTCCGGAGAGCAATGGAGAGATAGAGAAAGAGAGAGCGAGAGGGGGAGAGAACTGAGAGAAAAGATTTTGACTGGAGAGATAGGAAAAGATGAGAGGAGGTAAAGGTTAGACAGAATAGTGTGTAGGGTCGTAGGACGACGAGATGAGGAAATATTTATAGACTTGTAGAATATATACACAGCTGAATAGGAGGAAACACATAGTAGCTAATACTTATTTGAAAAAAATAGAGAATGCAGGACATACCAACTGGCGTAAGTAGGATTGCTATCCATGGCGACACGGCAAACGTACATAATGCAGGTGAAGAGCTTGAGGACCATTCGTGCTATTCGAATACGAAGACTCGATCGTTGGTTCTTGACGAAGTACAAATGTAGTCGCTCCTTGATTGTATTCTCATTCACATAATATTCCACCCGGATCCTATATTGACAACAACAAGAAAAACATACATACAATTTTATTTCTCATGCTACACAAAAAATTTTATTTTTGTTTTTTTTCTTCAAAAGCTTCATCCAATCACAAACCTATAGTTTCAAAACGTCCCTTCTTGGAAATTGGAGCAAAGTAATCAATTATTGAAAGGAAAAAAAGACCACAATTCAATTTGGGACACAGAGCAGCACCTCTTTAAATAATTTAAAGACTAGATTGCATGTAGGTTTTTTTACGATGGTAATTTCAACTTTAGTTCTATAAATATCAGTACATAGTATAGTTTAGGCTCTTGGTTTCTATTGTCTTTTAAAAAATACAGCTTTCTTTCATTTTAAGGTAACTATTCGAGCATAAAATTGCCGGAAAACCAAGTACCTGTATCAGGGAACCATCACGGAAACTCGTAAAAAAAGGATAATTCTATGGCACTTTCAACTCAAATTCCACAGAGCACCTTTCACCCCCCAAAAAGAAATGTACCCAATTCAGCAATTTATTATAGGCTAATAACAAGCCCTGTAGTAGTAGACAGCCTACACAGTAGAGTGTTTCTCGATGAAATGTAATTTTCCTTTCAGCTTGGAAAAAATAACTTCAGCAAAAAAATAAATATAAAACTACACGTGAAATTTTCATGCTTCTAAATGTACCTCACAAATACATACTACACTCCGAGGCACGCAGTAAGGCTTGTGGTTCAAAATTCACTTCTAACATCAAAACATAGCGATTTGTACTTTGTAAGTACGCAAACTATACTATAGTGGTATTCCATCGGATGATTCAGTCAAGAGATTTGATGTAATTTTCCCTGGGCATTCATAAATCCAAAATTCGGATTGATAAATCGACCTCGAGCTATCCTAACAGGAGGAAAGTGCTCACCTACAAAAACTTTCCTCCTATATCTGCGTACATAAGTAAACATAATATGCTTTCAAACAGGGGATGGGCAACCTGAAAATATACCATTTGCTACTGCATTGATATTGCAACCTACGTATCTCCTGTTTAACGTTCAGGAATTTCGGCCTCCACAAACTTCCTGAGAGGAAACTGTACACTTTAATAATTACTGAAATTAATTAAATTATTTCGTATAAGAATTTCCATCCCTTTTACGTTTACTACTATTTTAGTAAATTTTATCAAATTTCCAGGATTTGTGGATAAATTACAAATGCTGTGGTGCTAGGTAATTTTTGGCTACCTCACGGGTATATACAGGGACTTTCTACCAGAAAAGGCTTCGCCAGAAACTATGAAATAGAAATAGCCTTAAAAATATTCGTAACTTTTTCCAACCCTGGAATAGTCCTCTTATCCCATCAACTCTTGTTTAAGTCTATGCTGTAAATATACATACACATGCCTTTCACCATACACTCCCCGTATCACAAGGATGAAAACGTACATATATAAATACATTTTGTATACAAGCTCAGGTACACGCTTCATACATCCTAAAATTCCCCGAATATCCTATCAACCTATACATGCTTATACATGTACAGATACGTATTAGTATCAGATAGGGAAATAAAAAAGGAAAGTACATTCATACATTCCTACCCTTTCACTTTCGCAATATAGCTAAAAGCTGTATATTACAATGGGAATGATTAGCACTGATTCGTCGAGTACATCCTCGACAAATTCCCACGCAACGGGTTCAAAAATCTACAGATTCCTCTAAAAACCGGCTCGAGATACTTCCAGTCAAAAACCCTTTCATTTTCAAATATCTCTTCAGTGAATGTCACAGTTTCCGCCGTAGTGTATAGTATCTTATCACCAAGTAAATCCTCTCCTCTACATTCATTTCCTTATAAAATCCCCCTTATCTCTTTTCTACGTAAAATGCAAAATCAGAACCATGTTCACATCTTTTATCCAGATTTAATAAGAATTTTACACGCTACATAGGGCACTAACGTATAAAAATACATGTTACATCAAGAATGGTTCCAGACTGATGGAAATTGCTTTTCATTTAAATTTCTTTGAAAAAACATGCACAATAGTAGCATCCAAGGTCAAATGGTAATTCATATATTCTTTTCAATTTTAAGTCCTTCTCTACAATCTACAATATAAGGGTACCCTTCAAAAAATAATCATTACCTAAAATGCCTTACCAATTCAAAAATACTAATTTGAAGAAAAGCTCTTAAAATAATGGTACATTAATATTTGAAGTGTCATGCCAATTCTGAGACATGTTAATTTGCTATAAATACGTTTATTTTGTAGTGCTATTTACAAATGAACGAAACGAAAGGTTTCAATATTTGTTATTCTACAATTTTTCCAGAACCATCTAATTGCCACATAACTTTATATTATACGATATGAGGAAATAATTATTTTATGGAATAATTATTCCATTACATTGAATTTACTTAAGTTTCCTAATTATATAAGCAGTGTAAAAGTGTAAATCCAATTCAGGACGTGTAGCTATTAACATATACTACTCATACACACACACACACACGCATCTACATGTTGTTGATATTTGCGCGACACACAATAGCACAGTTTGTGAACCACAGGTAAGAGGCACTCAACTACTTCAAATCCACTTGAGACTCAGGGATACCCTCAATAATATTCCCCTTCTATTTTCCCACTCAATATCATCTAATCTATCCACATATGTACTGAACAATTTATATATAATTTCCTAAATTCCAGTCCATAGAATCTACTTTCCCCTAAACTTAAATCCAATGGCAAGCCTATAACTTAGTACGTGTACATAAATGCATGTACAACTATACGTATATCGTTATATTAAAATAAACTTCCAATTCTGAACTGAGACAGCACTGTACCAAGTTTTTTTCTTTATACACAATTCATTGAATTCAACAAATAAATTCAGTACACGAAACCCAAACAATTCTTCTCAATTGCTCTTCCTTCCAGCTCATAATCCTCTCTTGAAAAAATGCCATCTAATATCTAATCCATAAAATATCTTGAATGAAATAATACCATATATGATAACCATTAAAAATCCACCATCCATACCATCACAAGTACCCTTTCCCCAACATCTACTCCAAAACCTATTGTACTTTGTATTTCAAGTATTTTTGATAAACATAGGGTGAGTCCATTTATTTTCTGTCCACCTATTATAGATACATTCGCACATTTATGAACATTCGAATTAGACAACTTTTAAGAGAAACTACTCAACTGAATCATGTACACATTAAATCATTTGTATTACTAAGAATTTATAAACCATCATATATATTTGAAGAACCCAACAATAGGCCTATGTTTTTTTGTGTATTTTCAAACAATTATCAAACTGAATTACGTGCGGGTGGATGCATCAAGTTTTTGCAAGATCCGATCCTGTAGGAAACTTTTTAATCAATAATACTTGCTAAAGTTTTCATCTTGTCTAAAATTCTATACACTTGCATGTATCCGTGAACTCTGACATTCTCCTTTTCAACCTTGCTCTATTTAATATACGTAATGTGCTAATAATAGCTCGTAAATGTGATACCATCACATTTAGTTCAGGAAGCCATAATTTACGGACATTTCAAATTTTACTATAAAAACTGAAGTTTAGAAAATTAAATTTTTCCCAAACTCAATTGTATCATCACCACAGGTTTTACCCCCCCCCCCCCACTAGTGCGATGAAAATCGGTACAAAATTCTTGGAACATTGAAAATTGATTTCATAATAAGATCAGGAAATCCCTGCTAAGCCTGGAGGTGTGTAAAAATGCAGGGATAATTTTCTATACTCATACCATTACATACCTGCTTTATGGTTATCGGAAATATTAAAATGATTTTTATGTATTACTTTTATAGTGTTTTCCCTCTTGGAACTTTCCTCAACTTTAAAACATTTAACTTGGTTTACTTATATAACAAAAACAAAGTCAATTAATTCCTTTTCCCGTAAACTATCACACGCGGGTGAAAAGTTTACTTGAGCACCCTCGAGAATCCTTGCTATAATGTGACAAAAACTAAGAGAGCTATCGCCTGGTCCTTCTATAGAAAATGATGGAGTGTGCAATGCATGGAAATAATAATAAAGCTTTCAAACAATCAATACTCTCTACATTTCCATACAAACATTCAGCTTTTCGCCATGAAAACATGGGTACACAAAAACAGACCCGAACCCACACTCGAGTAAGTAAATAATACACCCGTGGAAGTAAAGTAAAAGATAATGTGAGATTGGTCATCGCTCAAAATACTCTCATATACACTTATTTGGTTCCTCAAAATGCTTATAACGAAAGACGAAATGGTGCGTATTAATTTACTGTACACACACATCGTATAATTTCCTGTAGTATTCCTCCTACAGCAATAAACGAGACTCCTATCCAACTCCAAGGAATATCTATGCAGACAGCAGCTAAAGGGAATATTCATAATTATTGCATGTAATAATAATAAATACCACAAAATATTCTTCCAGCCAAATATCAAACTACAGGGAATTAATGTGGCTCCACACTTTAATCTTCCATGGTTATACGGGCTGAGAGAGGGGGATACACATAAATGTGCACATTCTTAAAGGCATTATACAAAAACAACTACAATCATTATACACACATTGGATGCGCAAACGTTCCTTTCCCCCTCACACGTCCAGATAGACATATGCACAAATCAATCAGTCTCTCTTCATGTGTGTTTTTCATTAGATTGCAAGTAATCCTATTTCCTTATTCAACCCTTCCCATTTCACTTGAAACTTTCACCGTTTCACCTATAAAAGATATTCCTCTACACATGAAGCGCGTATTATGCATTTCAAAACTAGTATTGCCGGCTTGTGTCTATGTACTTACTTTTCTTCCCACCCTATCAAGTACGCAACATTTACTGGTGTATTGACCTACAGGACATAATGCAGAGACAGGACAGTGATTAGAATGTCCCACATATGCGTAAAAGAAGCATTTGCAGCAATAACAACAACCATTTTGATGTACATTTGAGAGCCCTCCCCGAGTGATGTAACAACATATAAGTTAACGTGTAGATATTTTTAACTGCGGGTCGGCAATTATTACTGTATTTATTTAATGGAAAGCTAAATTTCCTTCCATTTTTTCCTTTCCTCTCATAAAACCATATATATTGTCGACTAAATTTAAAAAGGTGCTATCTCTGTAATTTTCTACAAAAATAGTTTTTCTATTTGGGTTGTTTTTCGGGTGAAAACACTAAAAGTAGAAGGAACGTAATCAAAATCGCTGTACATTACTTTTTTATTCCCTAAAAGCCTCTTGTTATACCGTTCCCCCTTAAGAATCAAAAGATTTTTTTAGTGGGCTGTAGCTAAAAATGTTTTCAAATTGCCTTTCTCCGAGATAGCTCCTTTTGTATTTTAGTGAGTATAACGCTATGTGTCGGAGTACTATATTACTATTTACTCCCACAATAATTGTAAGTCACTAGGTATATGTATGTAGCTATTTGTGTGGTGCATTTTATGTTCATTTCTTCCAAACTGGCAATGATACTTGGTTCATAAAATATTCAGTTTGTCTATTATTTCTTAGTAAATATATACATACATGGAATATTATTGGACGATTTAATTTATGTACATATTACGTCAAACATATCAAATTCCCTAAGCCTTCTCTCCATAACTAAATTCTTGATGCTTCACGTAAGTATTTACACACATGTACATAAATATTTTTCTAGAGCAATAGTTATTATTCCTCGTCGTACTAATTACAAACGAACGTCACATGTATAACCATAGGATATAGGTAGAGAAATATCATACATGTCCAAATGTGAGTATGTGGTAATTTACTTCATCCTTGTGCTAAGAAATTATAATTAAAAGTGTGCACAAACTATGTGCATTTATACATATGCCAGACTAAATACTTAGATATTTTTCGCTAATATATTTGAAAGCCTAATTAATACAAATATTATTCGAGTAAAAATCACCCATGAAATTCCCAAGTTAAAATAATTGTTTTGATGATATAAACTGTGCTAAAAAATACTCTTGAACATAAAACTTGAATGGTTCACCCATGCTGAACCTTTTAGTTTAATTGTGTACCTGAGAAGAAAAAAACGTCAACTAACTTCAAATCTGACAGGAGATAGGTTATACCCAAGTCTCTATACTATTTGAGAATAAGAGAAAAGAAGGTGGAGAAGAACGGATATTACTCTACATACCTTACGCCTCACCTCACTTTCTCTCCCTCCAAAAAAATCTTAGGAATCTAATTTTGTGAAGTGAATAGTACCACAGCAGTTCCACTCAACTTCTCTATCCACCTTTCTCTCTAGATGAATTTTTAGCACTACGAAGTCCTATGTTTTTATACTGCTTCCATGCGTATCTATATGTACGGGAAGAAAGGTTGTCATTGAATTTGTATCCTGATAAAAATGCTGATTTCAAGTTTCCACTTCAAGTCCTTCAAGAAATGAGGATAATATGCTGAATACAGGGAAAAATCTTCTTACCCTATGAGTTTCCCTGTAATAATTGATTTCCTCTGAAACATATGTCAAGGGCTTATCCTATACATAAGTTTTCCCTTTCTCCTACATTGACTCCCAAAGGAAAGGAATGGGTTCTCATCGGATTGAACATTAAATACTCAAGTTTCCCTACGGTGCGATAGCATCATTACAGAGTGACCCAACCAACCCATACTTTCCCACATTTTCTCTAGACGTTACTCGCCATATATTGATACATGTATATAGTCAAAGGCTGAAAGAGTCGGAGAGACTGTAAGTGAGTATCACCGGAGAATGCACTTCCGCAAATCAATGTAGTGTTCTACAGAGTGGAAACCCAGAAACCGAAATTGGGTCTTCTCCGTTAGCTCTCACTCATACAATACATTACTTTGTATCTTACTTCATCTTCATATATGTATACACATATACGTATATCTACACATATTAAGTACATACGACCCTGACATTTCCAAAATCCTTCTCACATGATAAACATCCACGTTCCCTTTACTTTATTTATTCCCTAAAGTCACCTCCTCCTCATTTCCCTTGACACATCAACACCTTTGTCATGTTCGTATATTTACTACTCAGACAAACAACTGGAAACACTTTGAGCCTTTTCGACCTTCAAAATTTCAACTTCGCTAACCTCACCATAGCTCAACCATATATAAATTTACTCACTTAATTCAACATGGGTGGATGTCCCCGGATTTGAAAAGGTCAAACCTCCTAAAAAATTCAGCAAATCTAAAATAAAATTCAAACAAAATAACATAAAAACATTTCCACGAATTTATAAGACATCTCATTAACATTTGTTTTTAAATGACAAATTCCTTCAGGACATTCTAAAAACATTACACACGAACCCAGGAACTATTATAGTAATAAATTAATGAGATCAATTAACCCTTAATGTTTTTCCCCAGCCGAGAAGGAATAAAGAATATGCATTAAATTATAACCGAAACAAAAATCCAAGGGATTCACGTTCCCAAAAAAATACCTCCATTTCATCATCATTCCTAATGAGCTCACTTTGAGAATTATTAATTGTCTCTTTCACGCTACACCTAATTCCACAACCTACACAGTTAGTACTTCTTGTACTATAGGAACCATCCGCACATACCATGATATACATAATGTGGTTGAGATATTTGGAAACGCTATTGGGGAGACTTGTTGGACTATATGAGGAATGAAAGGGTTGAGTGTAATGAAAGCATGTTTTCTGCATAAACAGCCCATTAAAGCAGGGACGATATGTTGGTTTTGGCAACTGGAACGGTAAACACTGTCTCTCTCACCCACTCTCTCTCTCTCTTCTTTTTATATTCAGAGGAACCTCTCATTCCATCTATTTAATGAACTCCATAATATAAACTTTTTTCCTTTACATTTTGCATAGTTACTAAAACTATACTAATGCTATCCTTCCATTACATCTACATCACCTCATAGTTTCCCTGTCTCATCCACACCCTCCAAGTTTTTTTTAAATGAGACGGTAAATAATAGGGATGTATTGGCGCTCTCTCTCTTGCTTGTCCACACTCTCCTAGAATTACACACCGTCTGTTAACTAGCTCCACTCACTTTTACATAGGTAAACTTATGAGTCATACACTAGTAAGTACAGCTACTAAAAGTCTATCTACATCATCTCATCCATCGTAAGGAATTACTAGAGAGAGAGAGAGAGTGAGACTGAATCTATGAACTATGAGAGGAGGAACATTTGCAAAGGAAATTTCTCTCTCTTTCTCTCTTCGCACTCTTTCTGAACCAACTTCTTTGTTAACATTTATTTGCATCTGTCCGTCTTGGTTAGCCTGATTTCCTTCAAACTCTTTTCCACTACTAATTCAATGGCTTACAAAAGTTGCAAAACTACACCCTCTTGTACACACGTAGGTACATCTAAAGAATACAAAAACTTCCTCCATGGAATCTCGCCCATATGCACACACACATACACACAATATATACAGCGCATATAGATAATACATGCGCTCTACACCTGCAAAACATGATCTCAGCTCGAAAAGAAAACTTTTCACGCCTATATCATATCTCCCACAATAACTATTTCCACATGTGATTCCTCTCTCTCTCTTCTCTACTAAAACATATTTTCCGCACACTTTCAATCCAACCCCTCTCACATGTTGGTTTGGAGCTCTAACCAAGTTTTTCCTGCACCAAAAATTCTTGGAAAATTCTTCTTCCCCCACAAGTTTTATAAAGAGAAAGAAACTGATTCTCCAAAATACGGGTCGCGTCATACTTTTCGCATATATATATATTCTCTTCCCCATTATAAATCATTCTTCAAGAAATTCTTGAACTAATCATGCACAAATAATATAATATGTAGTCAATTAAGGTAGGGCAGCATCAGACATAGTAAATATTTACATACCTTTTTACCTATGAATTTGTATATCATGATGTCATTTGGATTAAAATGGATCTCAGATGATTAAAAATAGCTATATACACACAATATCAACACAAATATCCAAATGCCTCACTAATCTTCAAATATGATGAGGTAGCAGCTCAAAAGGATAAAACTTCATCATGGACATTACGAGCTTAATTTCCGCTCCATTGTCAATTTCTATACCCAGCAATTAAGTAATGATGAAGGAAGAAAATTGATGGAAGTTTTTCTTCTCTCTCTCTCTCTCTCTCCCAGTCATGCTATAATAAAACCATCAGATACACACTGACCTTCTACTACCACCATTATTTTCCTCTTCCGAACCCCTCCAAATTAACTTTTTCAATATGTCTCTTTCCATCCATCCTAGTCCTCTGCTTTCTCTGACAATGGCACACATGCATGATCCCTATTACACATCTTGATAGAATTATATACATATGCTGGACGCATTTTCTACTGGACAGTCAAGAAGAAGAGATTCAATGGAAATGGCACTTCAGATTAAGTAAAAAAAATTCTATGGAACCATATCCACACGCAGGTACGACATTACATACATATTTCTATACAAAGATACAAGCAGGAGCTATGGATAGACATAATAAGAGAAAGTCCCAAATCTAGTTCCATCCTAAATCACAATAACAATAAATCCTTAGAATGAAAATTGGAGAATGTGTAGGAGTAAAAAAAAACTTGAATATTTTTTTAACTCGAGAGCGGGGACCAGTGCGAAGTATTTCCTACAATTACGTAGCTCTATAGGGAATTTGGAAAATTTACCGAGGAGGATTTATATCTGAATGAAAGCAATGAATACACATATTTATATTTATGTAGTGGAAGAGATTTCTCGAGGACAGTTCTTAAAATTCCGGTTCCTATTATGTAGACGGAAATAGCTAGGGAATCTGCCGAGAAAAAAAACTCATGGAAAGAGAAAGAAAGCTTTCGAGGAAAAGAGGGTGGTTTAGAACAGGAAAAAGGTAATGTAAGGACCAAATGTGTAGCTTCATGTAGTACTCTGGCCATCACTAGGACAGGTAAAGACCTACAAGTAATTGAGGTTGGCGTTGAGAGGTTTGAGTTTCGTGCCCAAGGTAAATTTCCTGTCTTGCTCAAGCGTCTACTGTATATATACACTCTCCTATACTCACTACTATGCATTACTGTTCCTCAATGCGGGATAACGACAGGAAGAGCAACTCTCAGCTTTTCCCACAAAACTATAAAAGACTTTCATTGGCTATTGTTCCGCACAATAAGCTTTTTCCTTTTCCAATTCCTTATACAAATTCCATATATGATGATGAACACAGGAAAAACCACCATGTTTTTCGTGTTCTTTCTCCATTCTTCACGGAAACATTCACTCACTCCCTGCCTCTCTTGAGTAGGACCTTATGTAATGTAACGGAGTAAGTACAACGAGAATTTACGAGTCCTAGTAAACAAGGCCATGATAAAAGACACAAGTGAATTTTTTTTGGCACGTCGGTTATAAACCTATATAATAATAGTTCCAGAAAAGAGTGCCATGTGTAGCAAGTGATATACATATGCACCCTGAAAAAAGGAAGCTGGAGCTATTTTAAGGGGAAACTCCCGTCTTTTTTCTGCAGCTTTCCTGACTTTCTGCAAAATATTTACGTCGTCGTTGAGATATAGGATAGACTTTTGAAAGTGAAACAGTTATTTTTTGGAAACCAATTACTATGTCTTCTGAGCAGATATGATCACCTCATTTAATACATAATTACATATATATAATCTCCTACTTTAGAGATAGTGATGGTCTGTCCGTATATATACTAATACTAATATATATGAGCAAATTTCCACCAATAGCTCCAAGTTTTTTACTCCGCAGTGGCCAATACAATGAAATAAAACATAAATACAATCACACATGGTTGCTTTTTCATCGAATATTTGGCACGCCGCTTTGCCACTATTTAATAATTATTATATTATATTAGGACAGTCGTTATACGACATGACATTTATTTCAGGATAAAGCAATAAGTCTATACGTATTTGTCTTTTTATTTCTATGTATGTATGTACATATTAAAGGATTACAATCTTCATAATATGTGTATATTTATGTTATTTCAATGCGTTGTTTCAAATATATATAAAATTCCTAATGAACACATTGAAACATGTGCCCACCGTGTCTCTATATACTATAATCTACTATACCTTAAAATCTCAGTTGGTTCAGGTCAGGTCATTCTGTTTTTGAAATTGTGCTTGCTTAGAGAACCTTCCTATCTTATAACATTTTTCAAACGACTAGACTCAAGAGAAAGAATATGAATTGTGGATTTTCAAATAAGGCTTTTACAATCAAATCAGTATTCACATACGAACATACATACATAGTGTAGATAGTTTCCATAGAAACTGCATGTCCCGTGGAAATAGGTGACATAGTTCCAGAAGATAACCACAGGCTATAGCATTTCACATTTTGGAACATGTATCAATATCAACACCCTGGATCATTTCTCACAGCTTTTGTCACGAAATGCATACCTACCTTTTCTACTTCTATGTGATTATCTGTGTATTGTATATCTACACACACCATCTCTGTCTGAACGACTCACTCATAAGTAAAAAGAAGTACATAGCAACAATAGCAATAATACTACCAAATATCATATTTACACAAGCAAAAACAAATTCACGAGGTTCATATCAGTGAATAGCACTATCTATACATACAGTTGGAACATAACCCACGTCATCTATTCTTCCTGCCAAATGTCATCTTCTTGTTGGTACTGGAAGTAAAAGGAGGAGATGAGAGACGCGTATAAAATTCAGCCGCAACAACAGTCAAATCGGAACAGAAGAAACACCACCAAAACCTCCTCCCTACACAAAATACCAAAGGTAACAGCTACCTCACCTCTCACAGAATCATTGATTTTTAACGAGCCTCCCTCGTATTCCTTTATTTACGTTTAAATTCAACTCTCCCCCTAACCATCCCAATAACTTCCACCATATACCTTGATAAAAGTAAATAAGTGTGAGAGAGGTTGGGGCAAATAGCTCTGATTAAATCCAACTCCAACCAAAACTCATCTTGTAATGTGTTTTATTAGATCAGGGAGAGAGATAAAAGGAAACTGTATTGGTTCCTGCTTCTGTAAAGGAATTAGGTAGGCCTACATTTATTTCTACACCCACCCTCAATGAGCTCGTGTATATCTGCAAGTGAAGGTGGTAAACCTCAAGGGTTCTTTGGAATATATAGGTATATATAAATAGATATACTATACACACTACATAGTATGACTATATCTCTGTGTAGTGTGTAGGTGATAGTGGAGAGCGCAAAGTGACATTCATCCATCCCGTCACTTTCTATAAATGCGAGAACGCATCAAAAAGGGAATCATTTATTCAACCGGAAAGTCACCACAGGGATTTCCCTACATATTATTTCCCACCCACTCCTTCCAACCTATCTCGTACTACAACACGGATCCACCGCACCCTCCAATACATACAAAAGTACTATCTGAATTGAGTTATAAACAAAAGAATGGCTATAGTATAGATAATTGTATAAGTACTCAAAAACCGAATGCTTAGCTACGTGTACACAGTGTACATTGATGCATAGTACAATGCAGAGTAAATACAGTCATCATTCCACCATTTATAGAACCCAGTCCTTCCTTTCCCCGTACCGTAGTTCACTTCTTCTAAATCGTCTTCTTTCTCTCACAATTTAATTCAATAACACTCCAATAGACTATTCAATTCCCTCAGCAAGAAGAAAAGACCTACCTCATTTTGTATTCCGTTACCAAACTACACTACCACCAGGTACCTAATGTATATTTACTTATGTATATATACATATACACAAGTGAATCTGTAACATTTGTATAAACCTGCTCCAAATATCTTTCTGCGAGGTAGAAAAAAGGTAGGAAAAAACGCTTGCTCTAAAAAAAGAGCATATAACTTGGAAAGGTAATTTGTTTCCAGCCGTTTCTTTCTTGTTGTCAATGCCATTGTTGTTTTTTTTTGTTCGCAAAAATGAATAATAATATGGGAGGTATAACAACACACGCTCAGTATCATCTTTGCTCATAAAATTTGAATATCTACTTTTATGTTAACATACATTCCTTGACGATCGCCCCTGGTGAGAACACAATAAAAAAGGTACAGCAGATATATATTTAGTACAGCTACGTCTGGTAAATTATAAATTATGTACATGCACATTCAAGGAGATCATTATTGTTAGTACTTTCATTCTCTCAATACAAGGTCACATAGATGAGGGCGAAGGAGTTTACAAATGTTAGGAACAGATCAACTTCCCAAGTCTTCTAGTTTTCCCTACTACTATAGAAAAGGAAACTTTTACTAGAGAGGGAGGAAACCTTTTTTTATTATCATTCCAGTTTGCTATCTTTATCCTTTCCTATTTTCACTGAAGGAAGGAGAATAGGAAAAAAGTGTGACCCAGAAGGATAATAAAGAATTTTGCACGAACTATAATATACATGTCTATAGTAAATTACCCTTCATAAGAGATAGTCCACAGATATTCATTCATTTTGTATCTCTATAAACACACATACGGAGAGTGAATACACGTACAAGTAATAATCACAAAACTAGGCACATAATATTTTGCTTACCGTAGGATGCTACTTAAAAACGTGTTTGCACATACATTCTATTTATCTGTCGCACCATAGGTAATGTATATGCTCAACTTTGAATGTAAACAAAATATGCTCGTAATTTACGAGTCGTAAATAATGAATTGACCTTTTCTATTTCATGCCGACACACTCGACAATATTGAACCGCCTTTCCCCGCCTTCCTTCCGCCAATTACTAGCAGGAAAAAAATACACATTAGATATAAATAGTGCCGTTTGTTTCTCATGAGCATATATATATATACATAATATTGTAATAATTTTTTGTAATATGCTAATGGCATTTATAGAATGCAATAAAATTATTGTTCATAAAAAAATATTACTAACTAACCCAAGTTTTAGTAATAGTATAATAGTATAAGTACATTAACTATACACGTGTGAAAAAATTTGAGGCCAGCGCATCTGACGAATACTAATTGTTGAATAGCTATACACACAAACAATATAGATAGGTGAGAGGAAAATGGCATATGCATGCTCCTCCCACTAATTCTATTAATATCGAATATATAATCCAAGCTCTGGTGACAATTACTTGCTAAATGACCTCAACTTTCTCTCCGGCTCAGAAAGTAGCGCACACCGCACACATATGCTCCATTCAATACTTATTTCTGGTAATTTTCTCATCGCTTGCTCGCACTCAGTCAGCCCTATATGTCAGTAAAATGAGAGAGAGAGACAGGCAGGCAGAGAGACAGAGAGGAAGAGAAAGCTGTTTGTTTGTAAGGGCGTGGCATACATTCACTTATGGGTGAAAAAAAGCTACATGAAATGAGCCGGAGAAAGACTAGCCCATTTATCTCTTCACATTTACTAATGTAGATATTTAGGTCTACCGGCAAAAAACTATTCAGACCGGTGAGGATATTACCGACCCCTAATAATATTAACTCACTCAATGTATCTATACGTCCACCTATATTTACTATAGGCCTAATTCACTCCATATTCAATTCCTTATTAGATATATACAATATTATGGTTTATGAGGTCCCATTGAACATTCTAGCCTCATTCATGCAGATGTACTGGACTCCTGGCAGTTATCCTTTTTAGTATAGCCTAACCAAAAATAAATTGTTGGAAGAAAATGTCGCCTATTATAATAACATACGTAGATATAAATACAGATGATGCATATCAATGCTTTTTAGAACCTTCCAACTCTTCAGTTTCTGCCATTCCCTGTCCTTGAGGTAAATAATACAATAAGGGAAGGCTGTATAATATGAAGGAAGATAAATTAATCTATAGTTTAATGTTCAAAATGTTACATAAGGATACGTTTTCTAATACACTCTTATATATAACATGAAATATTTAAAATCATAGGAAACTACAATATATCCATGGACCTTTATTATTCAAGGGAGACATTCCACTATGATAGCCCCTTTAACTTTGCAACAGTAACTTTTAATATATTAATGGTCTCCCTCCATACTCACCCAACCAACACATAGATACATACCACGCTTTAAACTTTTTCTAGGCAATATTTTTCTCACAAATACTAAAATCCATCAAAAAGTTTGATTTATACCTGAATTAACTTAATTTAACTGAAGAATTTTCCTTTAGTTCTACATACTCGAGAACCGCTTGAATTCCCAGTATAACTCGAGTGGCCATCTCATTTTTTGGAAACGGGAGCATATAGAAAGGACTTGTTTCTATGAATCCATAAGAGCCTTTAGAAACACTGAATAGGTTCGGGAGATAAATATCCGCTAGAATATGAAAAATTAGCATTGTAACCCAAAATGCATATGGCTCAGCTTATACTCGAGGGGAGTTTACACATCACGTATTGCCAAGTCTTGAATGAAAAACCATGGTAGACGAATATTATTACCATCATCCGAACGTAGTAGTAGTACAAACCTTGAATTACCAGTCTCAGTGACTTTAATTCCGACAGCTTTTATTCCACATAATTCCCTCATGATTTCCTTACATGATCCATCATTGTTTGTGCACGACCATATATGCACACCCGTATTTTCCCTCCTGGTTGGTACAAAAACCGAGGTAAACTCATTTGAAAGCTAGATGAGGAAACGTGTAGCAGTGAACTATCTCTGTAGTTTGCTCTAATAATTCTGGAAAGGAGGATTTACACAGTGTACACTCCCATTAGGTAGGATTACATCATCAGCCAAGTTCATCGATTCAGAAACAGATCGTGGAACTTATTATTTCATTCATTCAAATCTGGGAACATCTGCTGGCTTTGGCAATGATTAGCTAATACAGATATGCATTGTATAGCAAACCAAATGTGGAAACCAGGATGATTTCATATATTAAATAACATTTTTTTGTATAGTCAAGAAATGAATTGAAGGAAGAGCGTCAGAACTGTTACTTCACTGTAATTTCGTTTGCATTGCCGTTGTTGATGGTTAGAAGACCTTTGATCACAGGCCGGGATGGTTCTATACAGTATTAACCATTGAGACGTGTACGGTATAAAAACATATTATATAACCCGGGTTATACATTGCCCTGTTCCTACAACCACTTTAACCGTACTACCAGAGTATTTTTATGAGTTCTGGCGAAAAGAAACTCTTAGCATCGCACTCTCTTACAGTTACTTAAAACGAGTAATAAAAAGAGAGGATAAGTATCCACACATACATACAATATAACGTGTGAGTACTTGCGTATTATGTATATAGGACAAAAGCTAAATTTTCTGAGGTGTTTCACAAAGTCCGGGCACGTCTGAAATGCCATGAAGAATCGGATATATATACAGACAGAGACTACTGAGAAGAAGAGCGGAGCACTAAACGAGGACAAGTCCCTGTGTCTTACAATCACCTCTATACCGACCAACACTAAACTTTCCTCTGACAATCATCTGAATGGGAACAGTCCTGCATCAAATGTAATGTCTCACTTCTCCTGTCCCATCTCCCCGAGTCCCTGAACACTTGCAAAGGGAACAATGTACAGGAATTATCTTTCGGAAGTGAATTACTTGTCTGTATATATAATATCTAGGTCTTATACCGTATAAGACACATTTAAAATATATCTATCCGAGAGAGCAAGTACTCTATGGTACTTGAACAATCAAAGAAAATTCTCGAGTATCCAGTGAACATCTCCATCTTCTACTATTTTCAAGGCTAAATGCTAATTCCAAAAACTCGGTCGTGAATCCACAAATCCCCAAAAGTTTTTTTCTGAATCTATCTCGCACACTGTAATATGTTGGATTTTCCAGAAAGAAATATCCATTTAATTCATCACACACACTGACTGTCTTTTCCGTTCCACCATATAGTTAGTATCAACTCCCAAAAGATACCAAAATTGAATTTTAATTGATTGCTTTCTATCCTCTGTCCAATCAGCACTGCCTTCACGTCGGTCACATTTAAATACATCAATTCGGTTTTCTAACATTTCTAGTCGACTCGCTCTCCAACCCCGCAGGTACTTCGTACACCCAGTGCCTAAGCTAAATCCATTGACGAAACTTCCTAAAAATGAAATGATAATAATTATATTCCGCCCTAAAAAATTTACGGGTACGGACGCTAAACCATGGAGCCCTTTTGGGGGTACGAAACATTAAAAAGTACCCCCCCCTCGCTTGACCACCGAACCGTAAATAAAAAATTCACAATTACATTACATAGTGAAATACTAAATTCCTTGATTTACAAATAAATAGAAAAATCTTTATAGGTTTTACAAATTATTGAGAAAAAGCTCAACTTGAACCAAAAATTCTAATAGAGACCTCATTTTTCGTTATTGTTTACTATCTCGGATGGAGGGAATACATAATATGCTTGTAACCACCTGGAATATTAGTGGGGAGAATAAAGCACATGTTTTTGAACCCACCTGGTGGGTTCGACCTTAACTTATTGGTGGGATGTGCAAAGTACATGCTTCAATCCCCCTCTAATTTAAACGGGGGTACACTGCAGCCCTGTAACCCACCCCCTCTCGCAGTGGAATAATACTCACTCACTCGGAACAAAAATCAAATCTTGAGAATTCACCCCTTTACCCTTCTCGCACTATACAGTATACGTAGGTTGAAATCACCCAAAGAAAATAAACCTTCACAAAACCGTCACTAGGGAGGATCCGGAATTGAACTAACCAGATAAATTCCGTTGACTTTACACAATTCCAAAAGAACAGCTGAATTGAGCCAAGAATTTCACGAACAAATGGAGTCAAGACACCCAACAACCAAGGAGAGCATTATTGTAACGTATATAGACATATATCCGAACCTAGAACGTATATAGCTAAAAAAATCACATTTTTTTTCTTTTTCAACAACTCCGACACAAAAGTTCAGAAGACAAGGATATGGAATGGAAAGAGCGAGATAAAGAAATAGACAGAAAAGCTTGGAGGAAATTAGATTTTTTAACATTTTCCCCCCACTCCATTCCTCCCTGAATTCAATTAAAGGTGAACACACACACACACACACACATTCCCCCTTTTATTTCCCCTCTTGTCAAATTTCAACTAAAAAATATATAAAAGGAATCTCTCTCCCAGTCCCCAAATCTTCCTCTTCCAACATTAAGTCCTCAAGGCATGAACAATACCAATACATGTTTATCCCTACACACGGAAAAAACTCAAGGGGTTGAAATGTAACTACAGAGAGTCACGAGAAATTTAAGTCCAAATAGTTAATATCAAACCATCTTATACTTTTCCTTCAGAAATACTATACCCTTCGGCTCATGAATAATTCCATCTTTGAAGTTCTTTTTGGCTTGAGTCTTCTATTCACAAATTCAAGCAGGAACTACGACCATCGTAATAAAAAGCACGACAACTTTTCAACTATTTTACAATAAAGGACCGAACGTCGAGTACACTACGAAGATGACTCATCTTATTAAACAAAAGACTTGGTCTTTGTAAATACACAACAACTTTCAACACACATCATTTCATTCTCTTTCCTTCCCAAAAACTATTACTCCGGAAACACAAAACCAAATTACGACCCCGCACAAACTAAAACATCCCTATGAAGTTCCCTCATCCTCACAATATATCCACGTCAACATAATATAACAAATGTGTGCACAATGTATGTATTCAATTTCACTTTCACTAAATACTCGAATTTTTTCAAACTTTACTACTCCAACAACTGAAATTATTATTAATTTCCGTAGTTTAATTCGCTCACAAAAAACGGATTATTATTCCACACTTGCCATTCCCTCCCACGGTTCCCAAGGCACAGCCAGTACTGTATCATAGTTGGTTCGAAAATTAATATTTTTCACAGTCACTGTAAAACTTAATAAACACTCAACAAAAGAAACCCGAGGACAATCAAACAGAATCCTCTCACCCTTTGTGTCAACCAAATGCGGAAATGTAATGGTGAGTATTTTTTCAAAAACACGATATTTCGTATGCAACACTTTTTAAACACAATCGTATTTAGTTTTCTGAAACTTTTAAATCCTCCAGCTTCCCTCCTCATTTCCCGCGATTATTATTTAACAACAAAGGAGCTCGAATAAAATACAAAACAAGAATGATTAATAATCACTTAATTTTATAGGAACACTTTAAGTTTTCTTTACAACCACTAACGAATTACTAAGCCACTTCCTCAAATTTTCATCACGAATGAATAACCAACAAAAAACCATCAACGTTTACCTTAACCTTTGAAGTAATAAATTATTAAGTATAAAATAATACAGAATTCAAACAAAAAGGAAATATTTCTTTAAATTTCCGTTCCGTCCCTGTACACACATTCGTTCCGGCTCCACCGGTTTTTTCTAGTAAAAATGAAACTGTACAGAAGCCGAAACGTTTTTTATTTTAAATAATATTGAAGGGCATATTATTCTATGAATGGATGAGCTTTCTAAAATATTTTTTTTTGTACAAAATCTATGTATATAATTTTTTACCTGGGAATCTGCATCTCGACCTCGTCCAGGCTATCGGTGGGTGTGGGTGGGGCTTTTTCAAAAAGCCGTCCTGGTGCCAGGGTAAGTTGGTTACAGGACTTGAGGTGACTCCATTGAAATCGTGATTGCTTCCCGCGAGCCGTTTTGCAATGTTGTTCTCTTTGCCGCCTCACTTCTTCTCTGCGTTGTAAGTTGTGAAGGCGAAAAAAGAACACATTGGACATGGTAGTTGTCTAGTGAGAAGCCCACCCGAAATATCCTATTGCCCTCACTAGTAGGACGACTACGCACACACATAAATAAATACCCACAGTTGTGTTCCCACTGTAGTGGTAGTAGTCGCTAGTAGTAGATATCTCTCAAATAGAGTACAAGTCTCATTCGCGTTTCACATCCTCGCATATGGTATATAGCATACACAGGAAAGTAAGTTTAAGTGAGTGAGAGACAGAGAGCTTTCCCCCAAAAAACTCAAAGGCAGGAGAGAGTAGTCAGTCAGCTCTATAGTCCTGTACCAGCAACAGCAGCAGGCAGGCAGAGAGAGGCAGCAGACCAAAGGCAAAAGGCAAACTATGTAATAGCAATAGAATAATATACAAAAGGAATATCGGGATGAGCCATAAACTCACATTTTATACATTACAGTCCCAAGTAAGTTACTCACTTGCTTTAATAATGCATACACACTACAAAATATATCATTCTCAACTCAAGTCAGTCAGAAAGCTTAATGTCACTTGTCAGCTTTTTCAAGAGCTCTCTCTCTATTCTCGTATAGACGAGTTTTAATCATATTCAAATAATAAGCGCTTTCCCAGCTATCTACACCTATATTTTAAGGCTCTCCTGGCTCCTCGTATATTTTACCTACAATCAATTCCCTTTTAATAGTCATAACTCATCCATATATTATTGGATAAGAACATTCATAGGCTCACAATTGTTATCAAAGTTGTCATGTATAGAAAATTCAGAATGGGCTTTCTCCCCCTTCCGTAGAGAGAGAGAGAGATACATTTTACTTATTCGGTTTGTGAAGGACTGTCTGTCTGTCTATCTCTATACGATACCTCACCGCCAACTATGGCTCACTTCTTCAAAACACTTTCCTCATAGTCCGACTTGGTTGGGACAGCAGTCGCTAATGGTACTCCTATATAAATGCTCCCATTCTAATCGTTGTCATAAGTAGAGAACCTTTTTTACCTTCTATATATTTTTCCCCCTCATAATTTTGTAATCAAACTTCATTTAGGATTTTTATATTGAATCCTATCATTAATAAAAGACTGGATTATTTCCTCATTATTTCCATCAGAAAAAAACTGCTATAAATATGTTATTCATCTTGATTTTTTTCTTTGCATGAAAATGAAACAATAATTGTAATCAAAGGTATTTTACTCTCGAAAGAAAGAATATTGTAATCAAATGTATTTTTCTCTCCTGCTATAAAAAAGCCAATAAACTATATTTTCCGTATTTTAGTATATTTGTCATTATAGTCTTCCATTAGACAAGTTATATAGTTTTTCCTTGAAATTACTATTGTTTTTAGTATATACGGGAGGAGAAATCAGCGTAATTACAAAAAGCATTCTCAGGGAAATGGTGGAAAGTAATTTGACCTCAATAATGTTTTATATAGACCCACGTGTTCCTATATGAAATTGTTTACGAATATTTGTAACTTTGATAATCCCTGATTCATTCATCAGCTCGTAAAAGTAGAAGGGGCTTTCACAATTCGTATATGCGTAGATTGGATTAATTGACCTATGAAAAACTAATATGTACGACCCTCAAAAATACTTTTCCCATCCTCTATTAATATATGAAAAGCATACATAGTTTGTTAAGGATACTTTTTTTAGATTAATTTTTCTTTCTTGAATTTCCAAAGTTGATTAAATTCCAATTGGGCATACAGTATGAATGGATTAGATAGAAAAATGTATTGAAAATAATTATTATTAGATTTTGGGTATACCCAAAAAGTGAAAATTATTTACTCCTATAATGAAACTCCTATAATATTCTGGATCAGTTATTGAAATTCGAGCTCTAGAAATATTCCTACACGCCCCACCACCTCAACTCAATTTGTGCATGGAACATGCAAGGGTAAAAATAATATTCTATATAGAGAGAAAAAAATTCATCGCAATTGAACAAATTCCACGTGCGTGTTTTTCTCACTCCAACTAACCCAATTTCCTTGGGGCTACCACTATGAAAATTATTATCAGCCAAAAACTACATATTATCCAGTCATAAAATCTACTCTGCTCTCTACAAGGCCTATGGGACGATATTTGAAAAAGGCATCAATATATTTACACATGTGTACCTATGCGTATCTATATAGAATAGGTACACATGAATAAACATTAATTAACAAGCACGACTGGCCTACGGGAGAAAAACCATACAAATTATAATTAGGTCCAGCCTCTTACAAACTATTTAAAAATCGTCGCTCCGCAACGATTCATGGCACCCCTAAAGGGGTGCTTCTGCGAAGGGCACCGCAGGAGTTGGGGCTCTTTAAGATGGGTAGTATCACACATTCTCGATTTGGGTTTTGTTCTAAAATGTATATAATTTCTCATTCCGTCGTAGCTGATTTACTTATTTTTTTATTGCAGAAAAATGTTTTTTAGGCAAAAATAAAATTTTCATAAAAAAAATAAAATTTTGAAAAAATTCAAAAATAATTTTCAACCAAAAAAATTTTTTTATTGCAGAAAAATGTTTTTTAGGCAAAAATAAAATTTTCATAAAAAAAAATAAAATTTTGAAAAATTTCAAAAATAATTTTCAACCAAAAAAATTTTTTTATTGCAGAAAAATGTTTTTTAGGCAAAAATAAAATTTTTATAAAAAAAAAATTTTGGTTTTTATTTTTTTAATCCCGAACCCCCGGTCCGATTTCAACCAAAAACGAACTCATCCATAAAGGCCATCTTACGAACCTTCAGTAAAAATTTCATTGAAATCGGTCGCTTAGTTTTGGAGCAATCGTGTCCTCGGACGTACGGACGTACGGACGTACGGACGTACAACATGACAATCTTATAAGGGCTCCTGCGGTGCCCTAAAAACGGGGGTACAATGTAGTTATAAACTCATTCAATTTTTGAGCGTCATTCTAATTATTTTTCACTGCTACTCCTACAAATCAAATAGATTTTATTACATGCACATTCCTACAACTAAAATTATATTAGTACAGCCAGGGTTGATGCTGTCTGCTATGTGCGAGCTGACTGAGTGAGAGTAGGAAGAAGAAGAAGAATTATTTAAGTCAATAATAATTTGTTTCTATATGAGCCCTCCGGTCCTAATTAGGATGCAGTCACATGAACCAAACCAGCCGTACTCAAATTAAATTGATAAAATAAATTTATATATATAAATTAGATACAAATAAAGTCTTAATAAGTTAAAACATATTATCCTATACTTTCATATTAAATTGCATATATATGTGTACGTAGTATTGAAAGTATATTCATCCATACCAGGAATATTATCTCCGGAACGAGATATAGAGAGACACCTCACCGGCAACAACGCAAGTATCTATTACACTATCCCCGCCGTCCTTTGTCTTATCCCTTTCACTCGCACACTCTCCCCATATAATATTAGATACTTATATGTCTTACCATATACAGGAAAAGTAGCTACTTATTAGCTACACACTTTTAGACTCATTTACTCCCAGAGAGTACGTAATTTACAATGCCCCAGTTCAAGAAGTATCATCTTCTTCAGTCATCCATCTTGTAATAATATCTCAATCTATTTACATAGCCTCTATTCGCAGAGGGACTCCCCCCCCCCGCAAAACCTCTCAAATCCTCGTACACTGAAGGAATTAAAAAGTTAAGGGGAGACCAAAGTAATTAGATTTACTAATTACTACACACACAAGTTAATTGACATCGCATCCCCCATCCTTTCAAATGTCACCATTTAATGTCACAAAGTTCAAGATTCAAATCCAGTCATCCACTTGAATTCACCGTAAATTAAGAAATACTTGCTTTATTTGTTCTAATTATAACTTCACATTTGATTCGTCAATGTTACGTTCTTTTTTAAAATTAATATTTCCACAATATTTTTCTCACAGGGAAAAGTAAGGGGTATTATTTTTTATGTGTATGTGCTTTTCATATGACAGAGCTTTTATTTAAGAGTAAATGGATTTTCGAGGTATTATTTTTTAGTGTGAGTACATATACTAATATAATAACATTTGGTCATTGAAATGATGATGGACTCGGGAGCTTAAAAGGAATTGTATGGGGACTGATGAGAGTCCCGGGAATTCACAGACAGCTGTCCTCTCTCGGTTTTCCTTTGCCCCAAGTCCTTAGAACGAATGACACTTGAGCTCTCTATCACTTCCATGTCCATTAGGAGGAGGAATGCTTTTCATTCAACGTGTACGTATGTACGTACAAAAAGAGACCACACACCTGCGGATATTGAAAACACTAATACTATAGAATATCCTTTCCACCTCAAACCCCTTATCCCACCGGCCTTGTGTCCATCAACCCATTCAGCCCTTTCCATTGACGAGAGTCATTCCTTTATATGAATTTAGCTTCTCCAGTCCAAGATAAATCTCTCAATAAAAAATTCAACTTCTTTTACAGGAAGGGTGAGAAGTCAATTTTTTTCATGGAACTTATTAATGAGAAAAAATATCTTTTTTTCTCCCGCACAACAACAACAAGTCCTATACAAAAAACAAACCCAGGCTTTCACTTGAGAAGACTTTCTTTTTTCCAAATGTTTTTTTCTTCTGTAGAAAGGAAGAGGAAGAAAAAAATTGTGAGATTTTGCTCCTTCGATCCGTGAAGTAACTTTTCCGGCTTTAGATTTTTTTCTTCTTCATTCTTTTTTTCGTCCTTGAGTTCGTAGTAGTAGTAGTAGTACTTGTGGTGTAGCACAATAGGGAGTTAATATGAAACCAATGGAATAGGAAGAAAAAGAAGATGATGAGTGAGAGGAGAGAGAGAGAGTGAGAAAAAAAAGAGGAAAAGTTTTTTATTTTGACAGAAATTCTTCTTCTATAGGTTCCTCTATATATATCTCTGGACTTCACGCTTCCTGATACCTACTGAACTGTTTCCTATTTGATTTGCTAGACTTCTTCTCACTTGAGAGCTAGGGCCAAAATTGAGTGGAACAGGCTTTTTGGTTGTAGAAGTGAGAGAGAGAGAGAGAGAGAGAGAGAGAGAGGAAGACTCTCTTGTGAGAATAGTGTTGAGTTGATAGGAGAGGGAGAAAACAAAGGGATGCAAAACGAAAGGCGTTATTATTTCGTGGAATATCAAAGCACTCAAGATGTGTTTGGAGGCTTCAAAAAATGTATTGTTTCTTCTTTGTATGTATAATCTGGGGAAGTTATAGGGAAGAGGAAGATGTTGAGTAAGAAATATTTGACGCTTGGAGATTTTTTGATGTTTGTTTTTTGGAGAAAAAGTCTCTCTTTTCCGGGATGCCTTGCATGTAAAAAGGCAATGTATTTTTTTTGAGAGGGCTATCTCAGATTTGTTAATGTCTAAGATACAATGTTATATTTTTTGATGGTGTGATGGTCAATGTGTGTGTGAGAGAGAGTGAGGGAAGAGAGAGAGAGAGTGAAGGATGTTCACGGGTGAGATTTTACGCCCTTTTTCACTATACTCTCAACTTGTTGTTATCCAATGGAAAGTCACATACTGACTGATGGCTCATGCTAAAAGCGCTTCCTTTACTTTCTCCTCTCTCTCACTCTCTCTCTCTCTCTCTATTTCTCCCTCTCTTCAGACCATATACCATGTGTAGAAACTTGTGTGCCTTTCCTATATATTTTCCATTCTTACACTAACTCCGTACTTTTCCCTACCCTTCCCAAATAACATATACACTTCTCTCACCACCACCATCCATGCAGCTTTCCCCTAAATCCTATGTACTAAACCTTGGAGAAAGCTCACAGGTTGCAGTTTTTTTTTGCCTACTTTCAATTCTTTCTCTCTTATATTTATTCCAAAGCAAAGGTTAGATATTTTTCACACTTGGCTGATAGCCAAATTAAATTCAAATACTATTCATTTGTCATATACTCCATACATTCTAACCAACTATATAGCATAGATATAGTAACGTGTCTAAAAATAAATCCAATTTCTCAACTTCCAATAATATCTGGTCTCATTTTTCTTATCAAAAGCCTTTCCATAGTGGGAATTACTATGGCAATATAATAATAATATCTTTAATTGGAGAAACCTATGGTCTGACCTTTGATTCTTCAATGGACACCGACAAATTGTTATTAAAAATATATTCCCAGCACTTGAGTCCAAGTTAGATCCTTGGCTTACTATTTATTCAAGTACCTCCAATTTGACATTATTTGGATTTGCTCAATGTTTGTAATAGGAAAAGTTATACTGTTGCTTTCTCTTTTCATCCTTTGAGGAAAAAACTCTTGTCTTGTCCCTGATGTACATCAATAGTACATGTGTATTATGTATAACATATGAAATTAGACCGGTCTACTGACCGTAGGTGTGAGAAGCACCTCCGAGAATTGAGGGCTCTAATATGTGGATGAGCGGTTTCTTGAGCCCAAAATGAATAAACCATAACGAGATGAATTCGTGCCGAATGCATGTACGTTTTTTTATTAAAGCCTTAAAGTATGTTTGTAGACCATCCCAGTAGGATTTAATGCTATTTGAGAATGTATACATAATTCCACCTAATCTTCTTATGTAACATTATCATAGTGAAGAATTACAAGGGCTTTGATTCCTGCTCACAGTAGCAATCTTTAATGCATTATTGCTTTTTAGTATTTAAAGTCTGCGGATATGTGTCTTATAGCATTATTTATACCACTCCCACAATTCAATGCTAAAACAGGTATGTAAAAACACAGTTGAAAATTTCCCTTTAAATCTATACGTGAAAAGTAAGCCAGGACCTGGCCGGGCAACTTCAAAAAGTATATCTGTCCCGAGTTTTCCCCCAAGCTTTTACCTTTTGTTCCTTACAATTAGAATAATGTATATAGTATGTACTCACTCTATACGTTGCCTATATACTTCCACATATAATAAATACATACTTATTACACATAAAACAGACCTATTAGCATATTCTACATATTCTACACGTATAAAAGCACATAGGCACGGTATAATTTCCAGCACGGGCAATATTGGATTTGTATTTTGTATCATCGGAGAAAGTTACTTTCATTTGTACCTTCCATAATATATACATATATGTACATGTATTTTAATAGGTAGCTACTATTATGTGTAGAATACATTACGGAGATGAACCTATTGTATATACGTTCCTGTGAGACGAGAATAAGTTTTGGCGATATGACTTTTTGCCAGGAACAGAACAGCCCCAGCCACATATCGTCGCTGGAGAATCAAAGTGGAATAATGCACGATTTGCTTAAATACAAGGTGAAATAACCACCACCGAATT